>SNQJ01S0166467.1:21501-37819 GCA_010110895.2 Picea sitchensis | reverse complement strand
CAATGGCTTACCAGTCTCATCACTATTCTGCTATGCTGCTATGCTCTCTTGTATCAGTGTCTCTCTGCCTGCATCTTCTTGTGCTTTCTAATCTTCTGCTCTTCTCTACAAGTGCACCTCAACCTTCTTTTACTGTCTCAGCTATGCATCTCTGTTCTTTGCTTCTGCTATGCTTTATGCTCTGCGTCTTATTTTGATTCTTTGGATTACGCCTCTTCTGTGTATTTGAGCTTTTGCTCATAGCATGCCATTTCCCTATGTGTAATTCCTCTCTCCAGCAACCTGCATCTCTTCTTTGTTCTGCATACTTATAGTCTATGTGCACCTTGTGCCTCCCCTATGTGAAATGCTTCTGCATGCTCTTCATGTTGAGTTCTCTGCCTGATCATCATTGCAACTCTTCATCTTCTCTGGCTATTAAACCCATGTGTCCATCATCACTGGGTGTTATGCTGAGATTCCTTAGCCTTTCTGGCAGTCGAGACTCTTCGTCTTCTCTGTCATAGTCGAGCTCATCCTCTATGTTGCAGTTACAGGCTTCAACGCTCTTCCATCTATCAATTGCCTCCTGAACAATATTCATTCCACTGGCAGATGCCTTGAGACTCTTCATCTTCTCTGGCGATCACACTGAAGTCTCTTCTAGTCCTCTGGCAGAAACAATCAGTTGTTTCTAGTAGTTACAATGTGAACCTGCAAAAACCACGTCAGTAAATGAATCACCATTGATCGATTAACGGAGAAGAGAAATAGTAGCCCTTCGATCATATTCCCAAATAACCTACACCATTGGATCATAAATGATGGGTCTCGCGCTTAAATCACCATTTCTCAATTCGGCATCTCGTCTCTCCAAGTCACGATCTCCAAAATGGATATTATCTTCGTGCTACCTCCTCCCTTGAGCCTTCGTCGATGTGACCATAGGTTTTGACCAAGCGCTTATCCATACAATGCTTTCACAATTTCGCATTTCGGCACTTCGAGACTCCTGTGATGAAGAGTCTCGACTCTTGACTCCTCCAACTCCCGGTATCGGAAACTCCAGTTGATGTGCCTATTTCAAGATTTTCGACGTTTCTCATTTCGGCACTTCATGACTCCTTTGATGAAGAGTCTCGACTCTTGACTCCTCCAACTCCCAGTATCCAAAACTCCAGTTGATGTGCCTGTTTTGGGATTTTTGACGTTTTGCATTTCGGCACTTTGGGACTCGTGTGATGAAGAGTCTCGACTCTTGACTCCTCCAACTCCCGGTATCCGAAACTCCGGTTGATGTGCATGTTTCAAGATTTTTGGTGTTTCGCATTTTGGCACTTTGGGACTCCTGTGATGAAGAGTCTCAACTCTTGACTCCTCCAACTCCCAGTATCTGAAACTCCGAAATGGAGTCTTTGTTTCTGATACCCAAAATGGAATTTAGCTTCTAATCTTGCCATGCAATCATCGTTGTGCTGTTGGTCGTGATCTTTGCCATCAATGACAAACTCACATACTCTACACTCTGCGTGCACCTCTACACTATCTCTTCTGTTCTTCCCAAGCTTGCTCTGCTGTTTCTTCCCAAAATATTTCTGGTGCCCACCTGGCACATTATACCTGTACTCAAGCCATCATTATTGTTGTACTTTCCATCAATGACAAGCATACACTTCCTGTAAAACATGCCAACATTTTTCTTCTAAAGGTACTTTAGGAAAGATGAACTCCCTAGAGTGGTATATTTCAATGATCAAATATTTTGAAGGAGAAAACTCTATGTGCATAGAACCCTGTACGGTTTCAGATGCTTGAATGGAGGTCCCAGGTCTCTTCTTGTAAAGAAAACTTTCTATAGGTGACAAATAGTTCAACTAACTGAGATCCTTTCCCTCTTGAGAAAGACTCGCACTATTAGTTTTACGGGGAATTTGGATGAACTAGTCAATCTAACTTGTTGATCTCTAACTTTGTACATAGAAAAGATTAGAAAATCATTCTACAAATTGCTGAAAAAAAATTATATCACTCGGTATATTGTAATAAAAATCCAAAATATAGAAAAACAACAAATACACTTTTGACAGATCTCCCACAATGACACCAAAAATGACGAACTTTTCTATTAATTCCTAATTAATTTAGGATGCATTTGAAGTGTTGTGCATTTAATTATCAATCTGAGGTCATATTGAAATTACAAACTATCATGCATCGTATATGCAAGCATAATGTTGTAATTTCCAATGAGTTTTAGTAATTTCAAATGAATGTCACAAGGAAGGATATCAAAATCCCTTAGCAAGTCACTAAATTAAACTATATCAAATATACACTTAGCAGGAACATAATCACACCTTTGCGGAAAAGTAAATTTCACACTTGAGAGAAAGTAAATCACTCTTGCAGGGAAAGTAAATCAAATTTGCAGGAAAGTAAATATCACACTTGTAGGAAAGTAAATCACACTTGTAGGAAATGTAAATATCACACTTGCAGGATTGTAAATATCACAAGATCACACTTGCGGGAAAAGTAAAGATAGCACTTGGAAGAAAAGTAAAGGTGACTTGTTCAAGTATTTAATATGACCTTAATTATTGTGACAATTGTGTTATGGATCATGTACTAAAGATTCAGAAATCAAACCACACAATTTATAACTAGAAATACAAATGATGTGATGTAGAGTTCCAGTAGGGAGAGTTGCACTAGATGGAGTTACAACAACCAGAGTTGCAGCAATAGGAGTTGCAACAACGAGAGTCACAATAACACGAGTTACAACAATCATGAATGGTAGCAGCTAGAATCTGAGCAATGGAAATATACAACAAAGTTAAATAGAGAAATTATTGGAAATAAATGAAAATGAATAAAATATTATACAACTACACATTAGAAAATAAAAAGACAAGGGTTTTCAACGCCAACATGGGATGGAAAAACCAAAGTTGCAGCAACGATAAAATGACAAAGTTGCAGCACAATGTTAATAGAGGAATTGCTGGAAATAAATGAAAATAAGGAAGAGAGGCTACAACTATGGAGTCATCAACCAAAAAACGATGTCCCTGCAATGTTAGTGCTCAACTGCAACAATCAATCAGTTGCTTTAATATAGGAATTGCTAGAAATAAATGAAAATATGAAAAATATGCTATATCTATTCACTCATTAATCAAGAAACAATACCCTGTAATGTTAGTATTGTGTTGAAACAACCCCAAGCTACAATAATGGAGAAAAATAGAATTGCAATAAGATGTTAATGAAGGAATTGTTGGAAATAAATGAAAAGATGTAAACTATGTTATGACTAATTCTACAAAGTATAGTATATACAAACAATATAGAGCTAAGGATGGGGCCCTACCTCCTTAGACGAGGTAGTGGTGTAAGAATGTAGTATATGTTCAAATGCTTAACAAAACATCAGTTGAAAAGGAACGAAACATAACTTTTATCAAATATAAATAAGTATATAAATAAAACTCTGGTTTACAAACTTTTTGTTTCTTTTCCTCTGTCCCTTGGCTTAGAGAGAACGAGCGTTTTTATACAAAATGACTTCTTCCTAAATGAGATAAGAAAATCCATGGATAGTCACAAGAATCAGGCTATCTCATCTTGATACATCATATTTTCCAAAAGAGGGAAAAATTGGGTCTGTGTTGAATAAATTAGCCATGGAAAGTGGTGGTTGAGTTCTCCATTCCTTTTCGGTGCATGATTTCCCTCGTTGTGTTCATGAGTGGTTTTTGGTTGATTGGTCGATCCCTGGTGATAACTGGGTGGTTGACTTACGAGTTGTTGCGAAGTTGCAACAATGTTATGTAGTGAGAGTTGTAACACAAAGAGAGTCACAACAATGTGAGTTGTAGCACTAGGATTTGCAATGAAGAGAATTATAGAAACAACCAGAGTCACGACAATGGGAGTTGCAACAATGAGAGTTGTTGCAGTGAGAGTTGCAACAACTATACTTGAACAGTAATTGCATCTCTTGTGTTGGGAAGGTACATGTGCAACTTAAATCCTGTAAAGCATTCTTATCACGAAAGTTGATAATCTATTGAAAATGGATAAGAACAACTATTGAAATGGCATGTTGAGTGAATGATTATACCTTGACCAAAAATGCATCATTGTGGATGGAAAGTGTATTAATATGGAAATGGAAATGGGAAAAAGGTGTACAAAAAGTATTGTATGGGTGCTATAAAGATGTAAATTTGAGCACTCGTCAAGCATCATCTCCACTTTTACTTATACCATCAAAATATGGTGACTTATGCTTCCTAATCTCTCCTTTCAAGATATCCAAATCATATATTCTTCTTTGATGCCTAACAGGAGACACTTCTAGACTACTCCTCAACTCTTTAGATGTATGAAACTTCTTGGATTAGTGAGTAGGTGATTGATGTCTATGAGTTCTACTATCACTTCTTGAGTGACTGGATCTTTTGTATTTATCTCTCCTTTAATGATGTCTTCCTTCTTCCTCATGTCTTGATCCTGATCCATTATTCACTTGTCTCTACAACTAATTCAATATTTTCATTAGATAAGTATTTATTTTATTATTCTCCTCATGTGTTCTCATTCTCTTCTCATTTTCATCTCTATAATTCTACACTTCCATTTCCAAACTTATTATAGTCTCTATCCATTCTATTGGCTCCACTCTCCTCATGTGTCCATTATATTATGTGTCTACATTACCCACACTAATATGTTGGCCTTTGTATCCTCTCTCATGACTATAGGCTCCCTCTGCATCCTCTGTGTGTCTAATATGCAATCCTGATCTTGAACTGATATGCTTATACCCCTAATTCTACAAAATATGCAAACAACTGTTTTTGTTAGAGTTATGCATATTATAAAAAAAAATCCAAATAATTCTACAAGTGATTATTCCTCTCAATTCATGAGGAATCCTACCACGCTTCTTTAAATTCTAACATCTCAAGGTTATTCTCCTCTAAATCATCTTTCCAATGACTATTCCCATGACTTGATCTAAGCTCTGAGTCAAAAGTTATGGCTTCTTGAAAAATCCATTTTCACCCAAATTATACAATTTCTGTCAATTAACACCAAAACATTACTATCAAATAACAACAAAATTCTTTATGGGATCCAAATACAACTTTTATTTTTAGAGAATTTTTTCTAGAAACTTAGATTCCCAAATATCTAGATCTGACTCTAGTCACATAATGCTATTTAAAGTCCTTTTGACACCTGGATATCCATAGATTTGGATCTGTCTTCGAGCTAAATAATGTTTTTAAAACACCTGGATCTCTGGATATACATATTTGTCTTTGCAACTCTTTAAATTTAAAATTTGAGTGAATCCTAGTTCTCGAAATTCCTAGATCGTGTAGTTTCCACCCTTCAGTTCCGACCACTACACCATAAAGTTACCCATCTGGAATACGTACTTGTGGAAAAGGGTGAATTTTGGATAATTTTGGATTCCAAAATCTCCTAATCTGACTCTAGTTCAAAGCCTTTAGAACGAACATGGTTCCATCGACAACGTTTCGATCACGGTCTTCGAAGGGTAAGGCATCTCGCACTCAAATTTTTGTTAAAAAGGAATTTATTTGCATTTCCACTAATCGATAAATCAGATTATGGGTTCTGTTAGCAATGAGATTCACCCTCAGATTGCAAGAGGATAATCCCAACACCCATCAAATAGGTTTGTAGAAGTAGATTTACGATAGAATGTCAAATGGACAAAACTCAGCATAGCAATGTTCCAACATAGAAAATCTAGGCTAGTATGAATAAGCAAATGGAGTTTTGGTTAACTTATGTCTGTGGTTTAAAGATAAATGTGAGTATATGGAAGACTTGGGGAGGAATATGAATAGGTATGATATAACCATAAGGCCTTCTAACAGCTAGGTGAAGAAAAATCTCAGTCATAAGAACCTCTTGAACTAAACATTAAAACACTGATAACATTTACAACAGCATCATAACCAAACATACATTATAACACAACTATAACATCTCATAAGGATCATCCAATAATCAGAAATCAAAGTAAGAAGAAGAAAGATGATGAAAATAGGTTGACTTATATTAATCAAAATATCTGAGATCTTATACATAAAACCAAAGTATGGCTCTGTCAAAACATTACAATAGGGAGTCTCTGCTCAACCATTCGAACCTCAAAATAACATTTTCCTGTTGTATATATAGTTTAAACAATAAGAAACAACTTGAAGTGAGAGATGGCTTCTCTAACCTAGGATTCTCCACAAACAAATGTTAATCTAATATTTGTACAAGTGGAACTCACAAATTGCTAGAAACATGGAGCATGTTGGCAACAACTCTAACAATATAATCATGACATAATTTGTTGTTCCTTGGGAGCATATCCATCAGTGCCATGTGTCCTCCAAGCCTTTTTGTTGAGTTCCATATGCCACCTCCTGACCATTGATTCCCTCCAAATCCATCAAGGCTAGAAAGGGAAATGAATGTAGAAACATTGACTGTATCAACATGTTCGTAGTCATTTTCGTAGCACATTGGGTAGCAAATTTCGTAGCGCCCGTCTATGTAAAATTTTTCTGCAGCAGATTCCATAGAGCATTCGGTAGCATATTTCATAGCACCCACCTATGTAAACTGCTCTGCAATAGTTTTTGTAGCAAACTACTACTTTGTGTCTGGATAGGTGATTATGTAGTGCTTTATGTAGCAAATCTGCAATTCTGTCTATGTGGATGATTCTGTAGCGCCAGGCACTATGACATGCTCTGTAATTTTCTGTGTCATGCAATTTGAGCCTAAAAACCCAAAAACCCAAAAAAATCTTAGCAAAAGGAGTAAAATCCCGTAGATGCCTCTAGTACATATAATATGACACTTCCCTCAAAACTTCAAAATGCAAAATCTAATCATCATAAAAAATGGGGTTTTCCAGCCTCTCCACTTCATCTTCTTAATCTGACACTTCTCCTTCTAAAGAAAGGAAAGGGGTATTAGTTACAAAGAAATTATGGTTATGGACTGGACTGAGAAAGAAAGGGGGGTTTTACGCATGACTCATAGGGAAAGAGGGAGATAGAGTGGGTGGGGCATATAATGTTCTCTTGGGGAAGAGAAATTCTCAGATTAATCACAACATTAAGGGCCATAAATGGTTTCAATTCTTTTCCATCTGATCCCGATCAAGAAATTGGGTGTTGTAGAATCACTTCTCCTTGTTGCAGCTTCAGCTAGTACATTGGGATTTCTCTGGTCTAGATCATCCTTGAAGGGTTGCAACTCCTCTTTAAGTTTTTTGTTCTGGTACTGCAAGTCTCTGTTTTTCCTGTACAAGTTTCTAAGTTGTCTATGCAGGGGTAGAAATATTCTCGTTGTGAATCGAGCTAGCTCAAGAGTTTTCTTATACATATCCATGAGCTCATTCATATTTTTCCTCTCAGCCACTCCTGCTCCCTTCAAGTGGGAAATTTCATTTCTTTCATCTCTGAGTTTTTTGATCAATCTCTTGAAGGTGGGGTTATCAGAGGGAGTGGTGATGTTTATGACTTCAACATGCTTCTCAATAGTTTCACCCTTACCATTATCTTTATTTTGAATAAGAGATTTAGTTATGGCTTCTAATTCATCATATTCCTTATGGGTTGATGATTTTGTGAAGGGCCTCCTAGCTCTAGTCTCAACTGCTATAGTAGGTGAAGGAAAGTGTAACTTTCTCCCATTTTTGGTTGTATTTTTGGCCGAGGGAACTTCTTCTAGTTCAGGTGCAAGATGAGGTGAAATTTCCCTTTCTAGGGAGTGCTGGGCTTCCCTTTCTTCTTCTTAAACTTCTTTGGGAACCTCTTTATCTTTGGAAATGTGTTTTCTCTTTCTCTTTTTTCTTGTTTCTATGCAGGAAACACTAGCAGCTGGCAAAGGGATCTGTACCCTGGATTGAGGGGTAGGGGCTACATCTAGTTGCAGATTAGAAGAGGCAATGAATTGATCCCAAGTGATTTTTATTTTCTTCAGTTCCTCCATTACAAGCATCTTGATCATCCCTGAGTGGAAAACACTGGTGTCCACAGCCTTGTACACTATCAACCATTTTTCCCATACTCCTAAATAGATAGAAAGGGATGTTCATTAAGTCCTTTCCTATGAAGTGTAGAAAAAGCCTAATGCGATACTGGTATATCATATTGAATCTTCCCTCACATGTAAAATACCTCTGGATGACTTTCAACCTTTTTTCAAAACCCTCAACCAAGTGGCTCCTAGGCACTCCCTTACACAAATTATCTCCCTGATGTTCTGGTTTGAGGAAATATTTAGAAAAGGTTGTATTAAGAGTCATATATTTGAAGCACCTTTCACCAATGTTGGGTATCTCAGCGGTTGTTGCAATGGTGGCCTCATATACTTCCAAATAAAGGGTTCCTACCTTGGTCTTAGTGCCATCAAGTTTTAAAGAAAATTCCTTGGATACCTTAGGGTGTCCCCTCTGCATATTTTGATAGAAATTTAGGTAGGAAGCCCTTTGGAATACCTCCCTAAGCATAAAACAAGTGCATATCAAAAGGATTAGTCCTAACTACACTCCCACCCTTTTGAGACTTCTTATGTTGAGGTGTATTGATTGATAGAAACATGAGACCAAACACTACAATGTTATGAGAGGTATGGGAAGCCAAGAAAGGACAAAAGTCTTTAGGATTTAAATGGTGGTCCTTATCTAGGTTTTTCAAGGTTTCCCTTCAATTGACTTCTGAACTAGTGAGAGAAAAAATTGATGGCTTTAGAAAAGGAAGACAATCCCTTCAGAGAAAATATATGCAAGGAGGCAACAATGTTAAGTTTTAGGCTAACATTAAACCACCATGAAGGGTCATCATCATTTAAAAAAAAATAAAGGCTCCTAAACTCTTCATTGTAAACAGACTTTGAAGTGAAAATATAAAATGACACTTTGAAGGAAAAGATATGATGCTGGAAATGTGAGAAAATATGATGACACTAGGTTGACACACAATTTGCAGTGCTGGAACATGGAATCTATAGTGCAAATTCATAGCGGTTTATGTAGTGTAGACAACAATGGCCAAGAAATAAATAAGCACAATAGCTTTGGTAGAAAATTTGATTCAATTTCAGTCGATGAAGCTGACAATATGCAGATGGCTAACAAATCTGTGACAACATAGGTAAAGGGGCTAGTAGGTGGAGGAAAACACAATTTGCAGTGCCAAGTGCTATGAAACATTAAGCAAAACCTTAGATGATCTTCAACAGAGCTCAAATGGCTCAAAGAGTACCTAGACACCGTAGCTTGACTGTTGATGATCTTCAGAAGGAATAAAGTTGCTCACAACCATCCCACTCTTCAATTCACCTTGGTCAACTAGTCTGTAGCATAATCCACAACATTGTCTGGACTAGGAGTTTTTGCAGCGCCGAGCTAGGATCATAATTCAAACTTTGATAAACAATTATAAATATTTAATGACCAAATCACGATTGTTCCTTTTGAAAACATGGATGCTGGAAACAATGAAATGACATGACATCAGCTTCATAATTGCAAATGATGATAAAGAGGGAGGGTGTACAAAAGATGCACTATGAAAACTACTAGTGAGTTGAAAGCCTACTACAAGGGATTTGATTTGACTCCCTAATGGGTAAATGGATAGAGTGGAGAGGTTCAAGCGTATGAATGGAGGTAGTGACATGTCAAGCTTGTGGTGTCATGGGGATGGTAGTGATAGCTGTCAAATCATGTGATGAACCAAGGGTATAAACCATAGGTGTAGGTCAAATATGTGAGCCAAGCTCCATTCTTCCATTTATTTGAGTTAACCTAAGAAAAACATAAGGATAAAATAAAAAACAAACTTAAAAATACTAATGGATAAAAAATTAAAACCTAAGGAGAAATTTGAGCAATGACAACTCCGTGTGATAATAGGTTCCACCTTAGGGTTCCACATATTCTTCTCTGCACATGCTAAAAACAATTCTTTGAAATGTAGGTTATTCTTTGCACATGTGGACTCTACTAACATGGAACTGTTGACATGGAACTTTCTATCATGGAACTATTGACGTGGTACTGCTAATGTGGCACTACTGACATGGTATTGCATTCGATATTCAGAATCCAAATTTTAATTTAAAAAGTCACTTGAAAGGATTTTATGATAATCTAAATATCTAGATTATCATTGTTCCAACGCGGGGTTTTGACATCGAGCATATTCCTTTTCTCTTTATAGTTCCAAGGTAACATCATAGTATAACTGAGAGAAATATCACAACAATGAAAAAACCCTAAAACTAAGGTTTTTACAGAATCCCCTATAAAAATAGCCCAAAAATCCATTTATAGCAGAGGTGCGTGGGAAGATGTTTTAGCGGACATTTTTTTAATGGTGCATTTATAGGACTATACTGCACTAGTCTGCCACCATATATAAACTAACCAGTTTTATTAGAAAATGGTGCACCATTGCAGAGTTATTTAAAAAACAAATAAAACAATGTATCATGTATAGTCTATTTTCGATGATGTAACATATTACAGAATACACCAGTGCTTACTTACCAACAACGTACTGGTGCGTCCGAAGTAACAGAAGCACTTTCCAAAATACATAGTTTCCACTTAACAGTGTGTCGTTTGTATGTACACATTGATGCATTCATAAAACTATACACAACATTGAATGGAAGATATTTATTTTCATCTGTGCATGCCGAATAAATGCACCGGTGCATTTCTGATAATGAACTCACTAGTGTGCTTATTGTGAATGCACCGGCATAAATAAATAGTTTTTTTTCAATGGTGTGTTGGTTATAGGGAATGCACCGGTGTGCTCCTAAAATTATACACATCGTTTAAAATAGAAAAGTTACATATGAACGTTGTGCCCTTTATATATACACACCAGTGTGTTCATAAAACTATACACACTAGTGCGTTCATAAAACTATACGCATCAGTAAATGAAAACTATTTATTTTCACCTATGGGTTTTGAATAAACACACCGGTGCGTTGTTTATAAATAAAAAAACTATTCATTTATTATGAATGCACCGAAAGAAATAAATAGTTTCCATTTAACGGTGTGTTGGATATATGGAACACACTGACGTGATCATAATACTATACACACTGTTTAAAATAGATATTTGTTTGAGCGATGCGTCATTTATATGTAACACACTAGTGCGTACATAATAATAGATGCATTGTGGAAAATAGATAGTGTTATAGCGGTGTGTTCATGATATATAACACACAGACGTGTACACAAATTACCACACACCGGATAAAATAAATTTCACATTCCATGTGGGTTGTAAGATATGTGTGTGCATTGTGGGCGGTGCATTAATGGTTTTCAGGCACACCAAAGATTTTTTTTTTAACAAAATTTTTGTTTGCATATTGTGAAATAAATTTCTCATTTACAAAAAAAAGGTATGTTTTTATGTCTAATGTTGATGTAATTTATATGTTAATTATGCAAAGACGTTAGTGCATGAAGGAGAAACAACAGACACTAGACCAGTACAATATGGTTTGGGAGTGGGGGGCCAAATACAAGGAGAGGGATTTGTACCCTCGACCTAGTACTACAACTACGCGGCTCCTCTTGAAGAATGTAGGCCTCCTCAAGTACTACGAGGAGGATACATCCTTGAAGGGGAATTGTTCCTTTCCTACACAGCTGATCTGTTGATGGGATGCCCATCAATAGGAACTCAGAGTTAGTCCTCATCAGCGGTATCATCCCACTGAGGAGGATATTTATTTTATCACTAGGCTATCTAGGAGAGGGGAATGTTTCCCCCGGTTTCCTAATGTCCCAGTGGGTGTTGTAGTTGAGAGTCATATTGCCTACTCTCAGAGGTATATTGCATAGGATATACCTTCTCCTGGTTATTTTCAGCTGGATGGTGGACAATTATAGATTTCTTGTTCGGTGCAGATGAAATTAGGTGCCTCTCACTATTACTATCGACCATTTCACACTTTATTGGTGATGGTCGGTGCATTAGCTGCGCACTTTTATAATATGTGGATTCTTTGATACAGAGACCATGACTTATTAGGTGGTCTTCCATTTTATTGAGGTAGTTTTTTATAGCACTAGATAAATGTTGTGCTATGATAGATGGGAGGGTGAAATTCCCATTCCGTTCAGATTTATTGTTTTTTTTTTGAGAGGTTTTCGGATACGAGACCTATTTTTTTTTTTCGGCTTCCTAGGCCAATGACCGAAGTGCGGATGCACATGTGGGGTGAGATGATTCCCTATAGGGGCATGCTCGATTTTCCAACTAAGATTTCCAGGGAGGCACTTGATCTATTATCTAATGATGAAACTCAAGTTTTTTTGATGGTGTAATGCCCTTACACGAGGATGGATTGGCAAGGATGTCTCAACATCCTCTTCACAGTGGATGAGCTACCAAATGATTAAGGTAATATTTAAATTAATATTGTACTTTCATTTTATTTTCTTTCTTAATTCAAATAAATTTTATTCTAGCATGTTCTTTAACATATTTTATTAAATTGTTTAATGAATTTGTCGACTAATTATTAACTTGTGTTATATTTTGTAGGTGTTGGCACATTTGTTGGGGACATTTATCCTCTCCTACCACTTGATGCATATGAGGAGATGGTTGAGGTTGTGGTGGGTTAGGGTCCTCCGCCACATATACCACCCGACAAGCGACATAGACCAGATCTCAGATATAGGATGGAGGTGTGTGACCGATTGAGTGAATTTTTAGTTAGCGCGAGAGTCCTCCCTATCCAGATGAGAGACATCAGGAATAACCCTCATATCTTGTAGCTTTGGATGAACTTGTTGTGCGATATGATGTCTCTTATGTATCATTTCATTGGAACTGCCAGGTTATTGGTAGGGATGAGGGATGGCACATCGTCCAACACTGATGATGATGAGGGTGGTGATGATGATCATTGGGGTGGTGATGGAAACACTTCTTCTTCAATACGTCCTCCTAGTCCTCCTCTCGGTGATGGAAATGATTCTTCTTTAGTACCTCCTGCTCATCCTTCGGGTGTTGATTTTGATCAACGTGCAGGTGATCATGGCAATGTTTCAAATCAGGGTGGTGATGTTGCATATCAGGATGGTGATCTTGATCGGGGTGGTGATTGCACTTCTGCTTTAGTACCTCCTCCTCCTTCACCTTGCCCGAATGAGTAGGGTGCATCACCTATTCTTCCACAACATGCTTTGCCTGAGAGACTATGACTAGATATTTAGTTATAACAATTATTTGTATTGTTGACCAGATATGTACATTATAGCAGTTATGTTACTTGTTCATATATATATATATAACATCTTTTTTTGTTCATGTTGATGTTTTTAATTTATATGTTGGTGTTGATGTTGATGTTAGGTCATGTTAAATTATATTAATCTTCAACCTTACTTTGTATCACAACTTTACAAACTAAAATACCAAGCTTATCATGTTTTTGTAGCTAAGTGGTCTTGAAAAGTAAATAAGTTATAAAAAAGGGTAAGTCTTATGTTATTAATTAAAATTTGGGAAAAATAAAAGTAAATTATATTAATCTTCAACCTTACTTTGTATCACAATTTTACAAACTAGTTTACTTGTACGATGTGAGAATTGGTCCTTATTTCGAGAATATTGCTTTTGTTCATAAGTTCATAATGAAAAATTAAAAATAGTTATGATAATCTCAATTAACATTTATAAAATATTTGTGATATTTTAACTTCCTCTTAATTGTAATTTGGTCATACATTTTTATAGTCTCATAATTAATACAAGTCTCAAAATCTCTAATTCAACATGTTTTTACTATACTATAAGGATGCATGAATATCAAACTTAACCAAGAAAACGAAAAAAGTTATAAAAAAGGGTAAAGATATCTCTTATGTTATTAATTAAAGTTTTGGGAAATTTAAAAGTAAATTATATTAATCTTCAACCTTACTTTGTATCATAACTTTACAAACTAGGTTACTTGAAAGTACGATGTGAGAATTTGTCCTCATTTCGAGAATATTGCTTTTGTTCATAAGTTCATAATAAATAATTAAAAATAGTTATGTTAAGCTCTTGGTCATATTTTTTTATATTCCCATAATTAATACAAGTCTCAAAATCTCTAATTCAACATTTTTTTACTATACTATAAGGATGCACGAATGTCAAACTTAATCAAGAAACATGTACAAAAACATAAAAATGTCCTATGTCACATGTTAATTTTTATTGTAATCGATATTAAGAATTGAATTAGCTATTAGGAGATGTAAAATTTATTTCTTACCCACAAATAAAAAGAGGGGATAAAGATAGGGAATAAGAGATAAAAAATTGTTATGATATACACGTTCAATTCAATTTTTAATTATATATTTATTATTATTATATATTATATGTAATATATAACTTAATATATTATATTTTATTATGTTATAATAATTATATAATATTATTTAGAATATATTATATTTATTTATTATATATTCTATTATTATATTTATAATATAATATCAATATATAACATAATATATTATATTTATTATATTACATAATATATTATGTATTTGATATTTATGTAATATCTTAAGTATATATTATTATATGGTTTTAAAGAGGGACACATGTATTAGTGTTGATTAAGGTTGGTTGTCATTGACGTCAACCCTTGAAGAAAGTCTGGTAGCAAATTCTGGTAGCACAAACGTTTGGGTAATGGACCCAAGGTTGTTTCATGTATAATTGTATGAGTTTTAATATATTTGAAGTTAATACTATTCTATATGGATAGTACATGCACTTTAATTTCTAGTGGTATGTGGAACATCACATAACTCCTCACGGTTTGAGAGTTATGGCCTTACGAAGTTGGAGGACCCTCATATGTTGGTTTGAAGCCCCAAGAGGTCAAAGAAGTCAAAGAGATTGCAAAGAAGAAATTATTATTTAAATTATAAAGTAAAGTGACAAAGTCAAGAAGGATTATTTAAATAATAAAGTGAAGTGACAAAACCAAAACAAATTATTTAAATGATAAAGTTAGGTGACAAAGTCAAGGAGGAATATTTAAATGATAAAGTAATGGAGAACTTTCTAATTATGGAAAGTGGTTAACCCTAAAAATAAGGAAAATAGGTTAAGTGACCTATAAATGGGTTAAGTGACCTAGAAATAGGTTAAGTGACCTAGAAATGGGTTAAGTGGCGTACAAATAGGTTAAGTGACCTAGAAATGGGTTAAGTGACCTAGAAGATGGAGAGTATAAATAAGAGGTAAGGCTATCTCATTTTATATCACACTTGAGAATATTGAATATCTATAGGTGACTAAGGTAACCAAAGGATATCTAAGACGAATTTTAGAGGGAAGGTGAAGAAAAAAAGGCCGGAATTCAAGGGAGGATAAATTATTTTGATGATGTTTTCTAAGGTATGTTATTTACAGGTCATCTCACCATTTTCACAGTAACTTGTTTTCTAGAATGATTCAAACCATGAAATTGATAGGAAATTGAGGAAACATATCCAAGTATCTGTGGTAAAAAATTCATCTTTTGATTCATTTTAGTTTTGGAGTTACACTCCATGGAAAATAGGGTTTGTGGCTAGTCCTGAAACTAGTCTAAAACAGGTGTTTCAGGTAAAAACGTCATAACTTCTTCATAACAAATCCAAATTTAGTAAGACCAAATGCGTTGATTATATTATAGTATTTGGTATTCTGTGTAATATTTTCATATATATTCAACAAATATCCTGTGCAGGGCATGCTCTACAAGGTCTCTCTCTAGAATAAGCCAGAATCCAGCAAGGTATGCCATTTTTTCTTTAACTCCTTTTGTGAGAGGTTCAAAGTAGTGAAACCTAGAGGAATTACATAAAACAAACTGAAGAACATTGTGTACTATTTTCAAATCTTTATTCATTACAGGTACATAATTATGATTATTTCAAGTTAGAGTTGTTGAGTAATCCCAAACTAGTCATGTGAGACTAAAGAAAAGTTTGTGAAAGTTAAGGAAGGTTTGCAGGTATATGATCATATACACCAAGTCTATTACAGATTTACAAATCATATTTGTATGATGAAATTGATGGGGGATTTTGGTTATGGTACATGTTGGGTACATGGTTGAGACAAGTAGTTGATGAGTTGGAACATACAAGAGGTGTATAGTTGATGATGTTGGTACATATTGATGATTCATAGTTGATGAGTACTTGACACATGATTGGTACATACTTGGTACATGGTTG
>SNQJ01S0166467.1:0-17128 GCA_010110895.2 Picea sitchensis | reverse complement strand
TATCATTTACACATAACATTTAATTATATCATCCAATCAAAAAATTAATAATATTTCATATCAAATATTAAAAAGTAAAAACATTATTTTTTTAATAATAAAATTATTAAATCCACTATAGATTTGAAAACATAAAAGAAGTAATTAAAGAATAAAACATGTATAATATGTCACTCTCCATTTTCATTGCCCTGATTATCTTCCTCGATTGGCATGATAAGACTATTGTTCTCAAAAATATGTTTTGATCTAGGGTCATGTCTTAATACAAACCACCAATCCCTATCCAACACATCTGTGTAAAAAAACACTTGGTTACAGTGTTTTGGGAAAACATAAGGCTCCTTAGTTTCATCCCACATCTTTTTAGAATTCATACATATCATCCCACTATCACGATCTTCCTTTACATTATTCTAATCAAAGGTGTCCCACCACTTGCACCTAAAAATAACACATTGGAAAGAAGAGAATTCTACTCGAATGATCTCTTGTATCTTTCCGACATAACCTAACTTCCCATGTATGGTCTTTTGATCATGGTGGCTAGCACAACTAGATTGGTTGAACTCGACTTCCAATCCATAGTCTTGTGTCACGTTTCCATCATCGACATCCTTTGTGCAAAAATGATGTCCATATTCCCACATAGATGTGAACAAATGCACCTATAAAAAAGTGAACAAATCACAGTGTCAATATGTGTCTAATAACCCAACCATTAAAATATAAAATAACATAGATGTACTTACAATTCAAATGTCCATTACAAAGTTAAAAATTATGTACACAAATAGATTATTACCGAGTTACTACAACCAATCCCTATGTTTAATGCATCCTCTTCTTCACGCGGGTAACGACCAGATGCACCATATTTCTCTCTGACTTGGTCAACAACCCAACTGTTGGGGCATATAATTGGCATATTTTATTTTAAATGATCAGGATAAGTCATGCTTCTACCATTCAACCATCTGAATTATTTCCTGTCACTTTCTGGTTTCCTCCTCTTTTATTCGTACAATGTGACCCATGACTATGTTGCCTCAGAATAGTAAAGAATGAATTTATTTATGGAATCAGTTTCTACATTCGTTGATGTATTCATGAAATTAAACCAACATAGAGTACATATGATATCATGATCAAAATATACATTATGAAGTTCAGTGTGTTACTATGTATAAATTTGATAAACAAAAAGTCACTTACTCTTTATCAAGCGCATTTTCCCATTCATTTGGAGAATATCCCCTTCTCTTTTGTCTTCATCCCTTTCGTTGTCCCAAATCACTGCACCTGGTGTGTTTTCGATATTCTTGATGTACTCACTGGCGTAATAGAAATACTCATATGATAACTACTCCTCTGCCATTCACCTTGTTGGGTCTCCTTTTTTATACCTCCAATTTCCTTATCTTATCCTATATCTTGACCAATTCTACCTCAGACATATGCACTATTTTCCTATTTTCCTCAAAAGTCATGTCTTTTAGCCATTCTTGTGTATATATGAGGTAACTTATGTTTAATCATGATTTATGATATTTCTTAGTGATTGGAATTGAATAATTGATTTTAAATGCTCTCTAATTACTTTGAACGATCCAAGAAGACCTTATGACACAACTACTATTCATCTGGTATCCATTTTGACATTCATTCGGTACTCAATTTGTTTGGTACTTATCTCTACGCTCGTCTGATACCTATCTTTGCACTTGTATGGTACCAATGTTGTATCCATTCGATACCTATTTTTTGCGCTAGTCCAGTACCTATTCCTTTGTTAGTATGATACTAATCTTTGACTGTGTGCATTCGATACCAATCTTTTTGTTCCAGCTATGCATGTCTGGTACCTATTCCACATTTGCAGGCTTGGGTGTTTGAATGATTTTTCTCTTGATGGGTCCAAGGAATTTGTTGGCTTGAACATTCTTTTTTCATTGAAGACCATGATACACTTCATCCTCATGCACTTTGTGTCATGAGGATGAAATCACTCCCCTGAAAAATGATACATCAACCAATTGTAATATTTGTGCATACATTTGATGTTATCTACAAACTTTGATTGTAACAACTATTTCTCTTTAAAAGAGAGATCCTTGTAGATGATAGATATACAGAGAAAATTAAGTATTGTTATGTTGTAATATTGATTCTTGAAGACTGTTGATTGTACCCTTGTTTTTTCAAGTAATGATATAAATCGCAGTTCATGGATTCCATGTGTGTGATCAAATATTCTCTTCTATAAGTTTATTTAAAATTTTCCTTGTTGGTATGGAAAGGGCCCACTGACTGAATCAAGGTAAGATTACTTGTATTTATGTGTGAATACAATTTTGGTTTTCTGTGTGTGTGGATAGAATAATTTTTTGTTTGATCATAACATCTAACTTTATTCCTATTATGTTTCAGTGATACAGTTGATAGCATTCAATATAGATGTGTGGTAATTCTGAGTGAGCGAGAGTTCTGAGTGCAACATAATATTTATGAGTGCAATGTAGATTTATGAGTAAATACTTTTTATCCTTGTGTGTGTGTAGGTAAAGAATCAGTTGTTAGACTAAATTCTTTAGTGTTTGTTTCTATTTTTCAAATCTAGGGACAATTCATATCTCCATATTTCACCCTACATGAGCCTATAATGGAGTATCTCACCACTCCTAGAGTTTCTTCCAAAATTGATTAGGATACATATTGCAAACATAGGCACAATCAAGACCTCCATATCTCACCCTACATGCACCTATAATTGAGTGTCTTACTTCACCTAGTATTTCTTATAGGATTGATTAAGCTTTCTTTTAAGAATGTGAAGAGTGTTAGTTGTTGCTAGTTTAGTTGCTACAAAAAATAGAGTAAAAGTTCATATTTCCCTTTCATTAGCCTATAAATGAACAGATTCACCACCTGAGCAAGAGCTTTAGATCACATGCTTGTTTATGATTTTACTTTCTGATTTTTGAATTGTGTGGCGAGTGTTATTTGAAAAATGTGAAAACATAGTATTGATTTTAGAGTGTTTTCTTATGTAGGCTATACTCATCAACATAGGAATTTATCTGTTATCAACAAATATAGTGCATCAAATCTATTGATTATGAAACTGGATTGACATATTAAATGATTGCACTATATTAAACATATACTTGCACCAACATTTTGGCATCGTTGTTGGGGAGTTGTAAATGGTAATAGGTAGTATTTGAATTAGATTTTTTTTATGGTTTTGGATTGGTTTTAAGGATGACCTAAGGGTGGAGAGAATATGGTAAGACATGAGGGAAGAGCCCACGCATCCACTTTAGTGGGATTTCTCCAAATTCAAGTTGTCCTCTTACCTTCATTAGTTAAAGTTTGTGTTTTGTTAGTATTATATCTTCTTTTTAAGCATAGACATAGAGATAGGAAAGGTAGATTTATTTCATTCAAAATTGCAGAAAATTCAAGAAACCCCCCCAAAGTTACAGAAAAATCAAGAAAACCCCCCATACTAATTCAACTAATTTTTGTGTGGGAGAAGTTATCAGAGGAGAGAGTTCAAAGGAAGTAATTGAAACTACAACCAAAGTTCCTAAATCTGAAGCTACTATGCAGATTGAGAACATATAACAACAAGCAGTAAGGGAAGCACTGGTGACCCAATTAGAAGGAAGAGATGGAAAATAGATAGAGGTAGTGGTATAAGAGGTTGAATATTCCATTGGAGAAAAACAAAAAGTATTGGAACAATTGGATATTCGTGCTAATCCAGTAGTTGAACCATCACTTAGTGGAGAAACATCACCTGCAACCTATAACATGTTATTTGGAGATATGGAAGATGAGGAAGGGAATGAAAATAATGAAACTGAGACATTTGGATTCCCAATATTAGACATTACCAGATATGTTACTATGAAGAATATCTAACTATCATCATTTCCTCACTTCCATGGTATGTAAACAAAGGATCTTGACTCATTTATTTTGAGTTTGATATACTATGTAGAAGTTATAATTATATTGATAGTGCACAAAAAATAAAACTCTTTCCAGCCACACTTAAAGACTCAACATTAAGGTGGTTTATGAGTCTAGGAGAGCATACTATATTATCTTGGGATGGTATGAAAGAAAATTTCCTCCAGAAATAAGAGGATTATTGCAGACCTAGAGATCCTAGGAATGATATATTTAAAATGAAGTAGTCTGAGGAGGAGAGTTTGGAAGATTACCTAGAAAGGTTCCTATATACTTATAAAAAGAAAAAAAAATTCACCTTAGACACAACCATAGTTAAGACCATATTCCTAAAGGGTATAAGGGATGATTTTATTGAGGTACTAAATCTCATGAGATTTGGGGATGTATATCAGAAGCCATTTGTAGACATTGTAGAGTATTGTAAAAGGTACTTTCGTAGTCAAGCCAAAACAGGGAAAAGTTTAAGGGATCCTATAAGAAAAACTACTAAACCTAATCTAGGAGGTGTTAAAAGTATAGAATTAGGGAATCTGTAAGAAAAATTCAAAACAGACATCTTAAACACCATCAACACCTAGTTAGACACCATGAAGATCAAAAGGAAACAAGAAGAAGAGAGTGCTACTTTAGCAATTTTTTGTCCTCGATGTAGGAAAAGGCATCCTGAAATAGAATGTCCTATTAATGTCATTGAAATTTGTGGCCTTTGTATAGAATACCACCCTACCAACAAGTTCCCTTCATTACCTGGACTAAAATCCATTTTTAAGGGAAGAGGGGAACCTCATGAAACATCATATCCCCCTAAGAGAAAATAGAAACAAAAAAATCCTAATATGTTTTTCAATACTACCACATAATACCCACAACAACAATGGATTTCTCCAATTCCTTACTCTCAATGGACACATCAACAACCACAATTTCAACCTTGGAAATAAGGATGGAGGGGGCCTGCATATGGGAATGTTCTTTTTTAGCCACCAAGTTTTCCTACTTACCCACAATATCCTTCCAATATATCTCAGTTGTTACCTATATTTAATCCACTTTCTCTACCTTCACCTTCCCAGCTGCAAAAACAACAACTCACATTTCCTTTGAACCTAAACCAACAACAACAAATGCAAGTTGCACCTCATCCAAAACACCCTCGACCTACCCTTATTCCTGCACAACTCATCCCTAATCTAAACAATAGACCTACACATCCTATACAGAATCTTGAAGTACAAACTTTCCCAACTTATGTTGTAACTCCTACTTCACTGAATGAGAATCAATTAATATTTGGGAAGGTATTGAATAAAAGAAACTCTACATTGGTTATTCAAGAAGAATAACAAATAAATAACCAACCAAATGAATAATAACACACCCCTGCATAAGAGGAAATTCCTACTCACACTTATCAACCATCAGAAATATCTTAGGAAAGTAATCCTCCACCTTATCCAGAGAGGTTACTTGTGAAGAAACCCAAGGTACCTCTAGGGAAATATTTATAAGTTGAACTAAGGAATATATGTGTAAAGATTCCCCTACTTCAAGCTATCAAATATATTCCTATCTATGACAAAATTATAAGGGATATTTGCATTAAAAATCCTGGAAGGAAGAGGAAGGAGCCTCTTGTTATACATGTGGTTGGACAACTGTCAAAATTTATATCAGAAATTCCATCTAAGCATAATGATCTAGGAAATCCAGTGGTGACTATAGAAATTAATGGTATTTATTTTTCAATAACACTTATTGATCTAGGAGCAACAATAAATGTTATGACTATTGACACCATGCGGAAACTACAAATAAATCACTTAAGGCCAACAGAGACCTTGCTAGAATTGGCAGACAAATCATTCATTAGCCAAATAGGAAGTCTAGATGATGGAACCGTTTCCTTAGCTTCCTGGGAGTAACCTATGGACTTCTTTGTAAGTCATTCAAAATCCTCCAAAACTGGAAATCTAGTTGTTCTTGGTCGACTTTGGTTGGACACTCTTGATGCATTTATTAGTTGTCGGTCTGGGGAAATGACAATTTCTAATGGGACCCACAGTCATAAACTTATTATCTTTCAACTTTCCTAACCATCCACTGAAGTTCCTTTATGGTTGGATAATCCCTATGAGGAGGAGAACTATGCTCAAATCTTGTTAACACTTGAGAAAGAAAAAGGAGTTCAAGAAAAAAATGAAGAACATATTTTAAGCTTATTTTTAGCTAATACAAAATGTATTCAATATCCTCAATATTTTCCAAAATTTACACATATTTTCATCCAATTTCAGGAGGTCTAGCATCCCTCCACTTCTACATAATTCACTATGTCAACAATAAATAAAGAATAAGAGTCAGTTTTTCGGACTATTGAAATCAGTCCTGGAAAATCTCTATATATCAATTCTAGCTTGAAATCAGATCAACAACAAAAATTGACCCAAATGATTCAAGGACAGTCTGATGCTTTTGCATGGGATTACTCTGACATGAAAGGAATTCACTTGGATACCTATATACACCATATTTACACCAATGATGAAATTATACATGTTAGGAAGCCCCAAATAAGAATGAGTCGATCCTTAAAATATATAGTGAAAGAAGAGCTCCAAAAACTCCTACATGTCAATTTTATTTACCTTATTTCGGATAGCAAGTGGGTATCCCCATTATTTATTGTCCCTAAGAAGAATGGAAAATGGAGGATTTGTGTGGACTTTAGAGAGATGAACAAGGCTACCTATAGAGATTATTTTCCTTTTCCTTTCATAGAACAGGTCTTGGACACCTTATTTGGGAAGAGGTACTTTTCTTTCTTCGATGGGTTTAGTGGGTATAACCATATCCAAATTGCCACTGAAGATTAGGATAAAACCACATTGACTTTCCCATGGGGCACTTATGCTTATAGGGTTCTTCCCTTTAGTTTGTGTAATTCCCCTGCCACCTTTTAGTGGGTTGTCCTAGCCATTTTTTCTTATTTAACCCATGATTATGTAGAAGTCTATATGGATGAATTCACAGTATATGGGGATGATTTCCATCAAGCATTGGAAAATTTGGAGAAAGTATTGATCAGGTGTAGAGATACTAATATTTCCCTCAGTCATGAAAAATCTATAATGATGCTCACTGAAGGGATTTTCTTGGGACATCATATTTCTAGTACCGGAATAAGAGTAGACCCTCCCAAAATTGACATTATTTCTCAAATCAGAATCCCTAGCTCATAGAAATAAGTTAGAAGATTCTTAGGGCATGTTGGATATTGTATGAGATTCATTCAAAATTTTACAAAATTAGCTGCCCCACTATTCAAATTATTAGCAAAAGAGGTTGAATTCCTTTGGGATGAGAAATGTTAGATTTCTTTTGGAATTTTAACTTATGTATATATGAGGTAACTTATGTTTAATCATGATTTATGAGATTTCATAGTAATTGGAATTGAATAATTTATGTTAAATGCTCTCTAATTAATTTGAATGATCCAAGAAGACCTTATGACATAGCTCATGTTCACCAGGCACCTGTTTTGACGTTCATCTAGTACTCAATTCGTTTGGTACCTATCTTTGTTCTCGTCCAGTACCTATCTCTGCACTCGTCCGGTACCAATGATACTCGTCTAGTACCTGTTTTTCATGGTCGTCTGGTACCTATTCATGTGTTAGTACAGTACCAATATTTTACTATGTGCATCCGGTACCAGTCTTTTTGTTCCAACTGTGTTCGTCCGGTACTTGTTCCGCATTTTCAGGCTTGGGTTTTTGACCAAGTTTGATCTCGATGGATCCAAGGAATTTTTTGTCTCAAACATTCTTTTTTCATTGAAGACCACGATACACTTCATCCTTATGCACTTCATGTCATGAGGATGAAATAATTCTCTTGAAAAATGATACACCAACCAATTGTAATATTTGTGCAGACATTTGATGTTATCTCCAAGATTTGATTGTAACAATTGTTTCTCTTTAAAAGAGAGATCCTTGTATATGATATATATACATAGATATAATTAAGCATTGTTATGTTGTAATATTGATTCTTGGATATTGTTGATTGTATCCTTGTTTTCTGAAGTAATTATATAAATTGTAGTTCATGGATTCCATGTGTGTGATCAAATATTCTCTTCTGTTAGTTTCTTTTAAAATCTGCCTTGTTGGTATGGCAAGGGCTCACTGACCCAATCAAGGTCCTTCTTTGTATTTATGTGTGAATATAATTATGGATTTTTGTGTGTCTGGATAGAATAATTTTGTGTTTGATCATAACATCTAACTTTATTCCTGTTTTGTTTTAGTGATACACTTGACACCTTACAATATAGATGTGTGGTAATTCTGAGTGAGTGAGAGTTTTGAGTGCAACATAAGCTTTCTGAGTGAAACATATATTTCTTAGTAAATACCTGTTATCCTTGTGTCTGTACATGTAGACAATCATTTGTTAGACAGAATGCTTTAGTCTTTGTTTCTATTTTGCAAATCTAGGGAAAATTCGCATCTCCATCTTTCACCCTACATGAGCCTATAACATATTATCTCACCACATCTAGAGTTTCTTCCAGAATTAATTAGGCTACATATTGAAAACAATGGAACAATCAAGACCTCCATCTCTCACCCTATATGCACCTATATGGGAATGTTCCTTTTTAGCCACCAACTTTTCCTACTTACCCACAATATCCTTCCAATATATCTTAGTTGTTACCTAGATTTAATCCACTTTCTCTACCTTCACCTTCCCAGCTGCAACAACAACTCACATTTCCTTTGAACCTAAACCAACAACAACAAATGGAAGTTTCACCTCATCCAAACCACCCTCGACCTATCCTTATTCCCACACAACCCATCCCTAATCCGAACAATAGACCTACACAGCCTATACAGAATCTTGAAGTACAAACTTTCCCAACTTATGTCGTAACTCCTACTTCATTGAATGAGATTCAATTAATATTTGGGAAGGTATTGAATAAAACAAACTCTACGGTGGTTTTTCAAGAAGAAGAACAAATAGATAACCAACCAAATGAAGAATAAGACACCCCTGTACAAGAGGAAATTCCTCCTCACACTTCTCAACCATCAAAAATATCTCAGGAAAGTAATCCTCCACCTTATCCAGAGAGGTTACTTGTGAAGAAACCTGAGCTACCTCTAGGGAAATATTTAGAAGTTGAACTAATGAATATATGTGTAAAGATTATCCTACTTAAAGCAATCAAAGATATTCCTATCTATGCCAAAATTATAAGGGATATTTGTATTAAAAATCCTGGAAGGAAGAGGAAGGAACCTCCTGTTATACATGTGGTTGGACAACTGTCAAAATTTATATCAGAAATTCCATCTAAATATAATGATCCAGGAAATCTAGTGGTGAGTATAGAAATTAATGGTATGTCTTTGTCAAATACATTTATTGATCTAGGAGCATAAATAAATGTTATGACTATTGACACCATGTGGAAACTGCAAATAAATCACTTAAGGCCAAAACAGGCCTTGCTAGAATTGGTAGACAAATCATTCATTAGACCAGCAGGAAGTCTAGATGATGTAATAGTTTCCTTAGCTTCCTGGGAGTATATTATGGACTTCTTGGTAAGTCATTCAAAATCCTCCAAACCTGGACATCGAGTTGTTCTTGGTTGACTTTGGTTGGACACTCTTGATGCATTTATTATTTGTCGATCTGGGGAGATGACAATTTCTAATGGGACCCATAGTCAGAAACTTATTATCTTTCCTCTTCCCTAACCAGCCATTGAAGTTCATTTATGGTTGGATAATCCCTATGGGGAGGAGAACTATGCTCAACTCTTCTTAACACTTGATAAAGACAAGGGAGTTCAAGAACAAACTAAAGAACATATTTTAAGCCTATTTTTAGCTAATACAAAATGTATTCAATATCCTCAATCTTTTCCAAAATTTACACATATTTTCAGCCCTGAATTTCATGAGGTCTAGCATCCCTCCACTTCTACATTATTCACTATGTCAACAATAAATGAAGAATAATATTCAGTTGTTTGAACTATTGAAATCAGTCCTGGAAAATCTCTATATATCAATTCTATCTTGAAATCAGATCAACAACAAAAATTGATCCAAATGATTCAAGGACAGTCCAGTGCTTTTGCAAGGGATTACTCTGACATGAAAGGAATTTACCCGGATGCCTATATACACTATATTTACACCAATGATCAAATTAGACATTTTAGGAATCCCCAAAGAAGAATGAATCCATCCTTAAAATATATAGTGAAAGAAGAGCTCCGAAAACTCCTACATGTATTTTTTTTTTACCTTATTTAAGATAGAAAGTGGGTATCCCCATTAGTTATTGTCCCTAAGAAGAATGGAAAATGGAGGATTTGTGTGGAATTTAGAGAGATGAAAAAGGCTACCTATAGATATTGTTTTCCTTTTCCTTTCATAGAACAGGTCTTGGACATCTTATCTCGGAAGATGTACTTTTCTTTCTTAGATGGGTTTAGTGGGTATAACCAAATCCAAATTTCCACTGAAGATCAGGATAAAACCACATTAACTTTCCCATGGGGTACTTATGCTTATAGGGTTCTTCCCTTTAGTTTGTGTAATTCCCCTGCCACATTTGAGAGGGTTGTCCTAGCCATTTTTTCTTATTTAACCCATGACTGTGTAGAAGTCTATATGGATGACTTCACAGTATATGGGGATGATTTCCAACAAGCATTGGAAAATTTGGAGAAAGTATTGATCAAGTGTAGAGATATTAATCTTTCCCTCAGCCATGAAAAATCTAGAATGATGCTCACTGAAGGGATTTTCTTGGAACATCGTATTTATGGTACCAGAATAAGGGTAGACCTTGCCAAAATTGACATTATTTCTCAAATTAGAATCCCCATCTCATAGAAAGAAGTTAAAAGCTTCTTAGGGCATGTTGGATATTATAGGAGGTTCATTCAAAATTTTACAAAATTAGTTGCCCCACTAGTCAAATTATTAGCAAAAGAGGTTGAATTCCATTGGGATGAGCAATGCTAGATTTCTTTTGGAATTTTAAAGAAAACGATTTCAAGTGCCCTTTGTTTTAAGAGGACCAAAATAGTATCTTCCCCTTCATATTTGCATTGATCCCTCAAATACTGCTTTGGGGGTTGTTCTAGGAAAAAGAGAAAACCAACATCCCTATGCTATCTACTTTGTCAACAAAAATCTCTCCCCTACGGTAGTAAATTATACTATCACTGAAAAGGAATTCTTATCAGTATTTCATTCCATTAATAAATTTAGACACTACATAATAGGGTATGAGGTTTTTGTACACATAGACCACTCAACCATCAGGTTTTGAATGAATAAACTTGTGACACATGCTAGATTCACTAGATGTCTATTATTATTATAAGGATTCAATATTACTATCATTAACAGACCTGGAAATGATGACATCATTACTTATTTCCTATCTAGACTTATTCATATAAGTGATAATGCACCAGTGGATGGAAATTTTTTGGATGAAAGTTTGTTTTCTATTTCTACTTACATTCCTTGGTATGCAGATGTGGATAACTATCTTGTAACAAGAAAATTACCTCAGAATCTGTTCCATCGAGAAAAATAAAGGATTATTCATCTATGTGGAAATTATATGTGGCATGATGACTGTCTATACCGTACAGGGCCTGATTTGGTGATTAGTAGATGTGTACGGGAGGATGTTATGAATGACATCTTAAAATTATGCCATGATGACCCATGTGGATGCCATTTTGTTGATAAGATGAAAACATACAAAATACTACAGTTAGGATAGTATTGGCCAACCACTTTTAGGGATGCAAAGAAGTATGTGGCCAACTATGATGATTGTCATAGGATGGGGAAACCAACTGCAAGTGATGAGATGCCTCTCCAGTCTCAAGTAATAATTGAACGTTTTTAGAAATGGGCTTTGGAATTTGTAGGACGTTTCAACCCTATGTCTCGAAGGAGAAGGTACATACTGGTCTATACATATTATGTGACTAAATGGGTAGAGGCTAAATCTTTGTATTCTTCAAATGAACAATTTTTTGTTGATTTTCTATTTGAAGATATCTTTACTCATTTTGGCATGCCTCGAGAAATAGTGACAGACCAAGGAACCCAATTTAACTCCAATTTGGTCAAATCCATTACTGAATAATATCATATTAATCATTGAAAATACTCACCTTATAACCCCCAAGAAAATGGACAAGTGGAATCAAATAAAAAATGGATAGAGGCTATACTTACCAAGACAATTTAGTTACACCATAAATACTGGGTTGATCAATTTCCTGAGGCCTTATGGGCCTACAAAAACACTTGGAGAAACACAATAGGCCATACACCTTATGAATTCGTGTATGGGAAGCAGTTATTTCTTCCCATATAATTTCAAGTAAAAACCTTCAGGACTGCTATGCAATTGGGGATGGATTTAGATGAAGCTAAAAAACAAAGGATATTGTAGCGGAATAAGATTGATGAAATCAAACAAGATGCTCTTCAAAGGACTACACTCATTAAAGAACAAAGGACTAAATGACATGATAAGTACGTCAAGAAGAAATCTTTCCAGCCAGGTGATTGGGCCCTCTTGTATGATAACAGGTTCAAGAATTTCAATGGTAAATTGTCCACTCGATGGTTGGGAACCTATGAAGTAGAAACAATTTTAGACAATGATTCAGTGAAGATAAAAACCATTTATGAAGATCATACCTCCTTTGTTGTAAATGGGCATTGATTGAAATTTTATCATAAGCCTCTGTCTAAAGAGGATTTTATCAAACAAGTTCTTCAAAATTATGAAATGCAATTGGTAAGCAAGAGAAGTTATCCTCCTGTTGATCCACCACTGTAATTTTTTCTATATGATTTAAGTCAACTTTGTACATATATGTATATAGGTGTGTTTTTAGTTATTGTGTTGTTACTGAAAAAAGAGAAAGTTAATTGTGTTCTCATGTAGATAAGCAATAAGGAGGAAATATGCCAAGTGCAATTTTATTCCTTTATCCAACCCTGGTAGATTACTCATGGAAAAGGCACCAGATGGAGTTTTCTTTAAGTTTCAGACTCCTTAAAATTGAAAACAACAGTGAGAATTAATTGATATGGGCTCAAGAAAAATCCACAGGACAGTAGATGGAGTTTTCTTTAAGTTTTTTAGACTCATAAAAATTCAAAACATCGACGATCATTAACTGAATTGGGATCGAGAAAAATCCACAACACAGTAGTAGTTAGGATTTCCTTTCCAATAAAATGGAAGTGGCAACAAAAGAAATGATTAATCTGGTTCCAAAAAGACGAGATTTATGCATCTCTACAGGAGGTTGTCCAGCTATAGTTGCATTCTTGTTACAGAGATTGAAGCTTAATCATTGGATTCTTTTATAACCTTATTTTATGACACTTCTGCTGCAATTTCAACATTCTTGTACCAGTGTGTTGTTTGTAGTTTTCCAGCATGATTCTTCACCAAAACAAATTAAAATTAGTAAGTGCCAACATTTTCTCCAGCTTGACCCTCAGAACATGTTTAGACATGAAGAGAAGCCTACAATATTCCAGGTATCTTGTCAAAGCTTCATTCAGTACTAAAGAAAAAAAAACAGTCTATGTGTTAGTTTGGTACTAAAACAGTCTTTGTGTTGGTCCGATGCTAAAACAGTCTCTGTGTTGGTCTGGTACTAAAACGATACTTTATGTTGGTCCGATACTAAAACAAGACTCTATGTTTCTCTGGTACTAAAATGATACTCTTTGTTGGTCTGGTACTAAAACTATTCTCTGTGTTGATCTGATATTAAGCATGTGATCCGATACTGATGATGGAATTTTGGTGACATTGTTCTATACTTGATATTTCCCTCATTTGACAAAGTACACTTCAGGTAATGGACGTATGAGTTCATTTTTTATTCATTTTATTAAGAATAACATTAGTTTTTTCTTATTAAGTTTTTAACCTGTGAAGGGATATCTGTAGTAAATTTCCTTTATCATTTAAGGCTCTTGTTTCATTTTGAGGGAGGACCACACATACACTTTCCCAATTTTCTTTGGACGAGTCTGAATAATATGGTGAGAGGGGTTAAGTCTACCTCTAAGAATCCTGAAACCAATCTCTATCACCATGGGTTGATGAAACTGATTTTTGTTCATCAGTTGATAAAATGAGACATCAGTTGGAAGAAACTCTTCACAAAAAAAAATTCTCAAGAAGTTTCTAAGTCTGTAGAAAGAAATGTAACAGGGGAACATAGTAAGGAGTTAGGAAGGAAGAAGGGAGATAGTATAAATAAAGGAAAGAAATCCAGTAATACAGTAGATCATGTTGGCCCTAGTTCACCAAAATCTATAAGCAAAATGGACAAAGGAAAGATAGTAGTGTTAGAAGAATAGCATGCACCTATGGTGGAACGATCATACAAAACCAAGAAAATTCACCTAGACCTGTCCACTAAAAGCAAAAGAAAAATTAGTGAGAAAAAGAGGAAGAAACAAAGGTTTGGTAGTGTTCCCAAAGTAATTTTGAATTACCTCAGGAGTAGGTTGGAGATATTGCAGGTATTGTTCCAAAAGTAATTGTTGAAGTACCTCAGGAGAAGGTTGGAGAATTAGAGAAGACCCCTGAATTGAGAGTCAAAAGTAAGAAGAAACTTAGATCCAATGAAGGGAGTGCTATAGCATGGTACTCTAGCAGAAAGACAAGGATTACACAATAGGAACAAGTTCCATCCCCTACATCTGAGTCCTTTAGAAGAAAAACAAGGAAGGGACAAGAAAAACAAATTCCAGTGCCCTTCGTTGAGCCTAAAAAGAATAAAAGGAGGTTGTTTGAGGAGGAAAATTATATTCCTATTAGCACACCCAAGAAAGCATCAGGTCCAACATGCAGAACCACTCACATAATGGATAAGAAGGTGATAATTCCTCATATTCCTTCTTTTCCAGAGGATCCAATTGACATTCCAAACTCACCAGAGAAAGAAGATATGTATGTAACAACTACTGGTGAAACATAGGAATTAGTGACAGTGACACTGAAGGATTTAAAGAGGGAAGTTGAAACTAGGGAGGAAATAACTCAGAAAGAAGCACTTGAGCCTATCAATTCTCTAACAAAACATAATTTGGTATTGAAATTTGAAAGGCTTACAGAAGAAAATGAAGAATTGAATAAAGAATTGGAGGTGTATAAAGTTTTGGACAGGCACATCAAGAAATAAAATGCATAGTTGAAGGAGAATAACATAAGGCTACAGGACGAGCATGAAGAGTTATCCTCCAAGATAGATAAGGTTTTGTGCCTAATACAATACACATGAGTTATTAAGAGGGAGTTTAAGGATGAGGTTTCATGTTTTGATATCCTAAAACAAGGAAATTAATTATCAAGCAAGGAGGAGGACAACACCAGTTTTGCAATTTTGAGGACCGGTTCAACAATTTTTGCATGAGGACATGCAATGACTTTAGCAAGGGGGAAATGTTGGGTTTCCTTTTTGATACCTCCAATTGCCTTATCTTTTCATATATATTGACTAATTATGCCTCATACATATGCACTATTTGCCCATTTTCCTCAAAATTCACGTCTTTTATCCATGCGTGTGTATATATGAGGTAATTTATGTTTAATCATGATTTATTTTATTTCATAGTAATTGGAATTGAATACATTATGTTAAATTCTCTCTAATTAATTTGAATGATCCAAGCAGATCTTATGACATATCTCATGTTCATCAGGGACCTGTTTCGGCGTTCATCGGGTACTCAATTCGTTTGGTACCTATCTTTGTGCTCATCCAATACCTATCTCTGCACTCATCTGGTACTAATGATGTATTCGTCTGGTACATATTTTTTGCACTCGTCGGGTACCTATTCATGTGTTAGTATGGTACTGATATCTTACTATGTGCATCCGATACCAATCTTTTTTTTGCAACAGTGTGCGTCCAGTAATTGTTCCGCATTTGCAGGCTTGGGTGTTTGAACAACTTTGATCTCGATGGGTCCAAGGAATTTGTTGGATCAAACATTATTTTTTCATTGAAGACCATGATACACTTCATCCTCATGCACTTTGTGTCATGAGGATGAAATAACTCACTTGAAAAATGATAGATCAAGAAATTGTAATATTTGTGCAGACATTTGATGTTATCTCCAAGATTTGATTGTAACGACTGTTTCACTTTAAAAGAGAGATCCTTGTAGATGATAGATATACATAGATAGAATTAATCACTGTTATGTTGTAATATTGATTCTTGAATATCGTTGATTGTACCCTTATTTTCTGAAGTAATGATATAAATTGCAGTTCATGGATTCCATGTGTGTGATCAAATATTCTCTTCTATAAGTTTCTTTTAAAATATTCCTTATTGGTACGGCAAGGGCTCACTGACCCAATCAAGGTAAGATTCCTTGTATATATGTGTGAATTTTCTGTGTGTGTGGATACAATAATTTTCCATTTGATCATAACATGTAACTTTATTCCTGTTATGTTTTAGTGATACACTTGATACCTTGCAATATAGATGTGTGGTAATTCTGAGTGAGTGAGAGTTCTGAGTGAAACATAATCTTTCTGAGTGCAATGTATATTTATTAGAAAATAATTGTTATCCTTGTTTCTGTACATGTACAAAATCATTTGTTAGACTGAATGCTTTAGTGTTTGTTTATATCTTGCAAATCTAGGGAAAATTCACATCTCCATCTTTCACCCTACATGAGCCTATAATGGATTATATCACCACACCTAGAGTTTCTTCCAGAATTGATTAGGCTACATCTTGCAAACACAGGAACAATCAAGACCTCCATCTCTCACCCTATATGCACCTATATGGGATTGTTCCTTTTTAGCCACCAACGTTTCCTACTTACTCACAATATCCTTCCAATATATCTCATTTGTTACCTAGAATTAATCCACTTTCTCTACCTTCACCTTCCCAGCTGCAACAACAACTCACATTTCCTTTGAACCTGTTATCACTCTGTAATTTCCTAGAGGTTGAAAAAGAGGAAATACACAAAGGTAACCTTAACCAACCACTTTT
>SNQJ01S0166464.1:0-20976 GCA_010110895.2 Picea sitchensis | reverse complement strand
GAGGGGAAACCTCCAGTCGAGCAGCGCTCTATTACAATAATCTTCAAGCTAGGGTTTTCATACCCTCGACCCTTATTTATACTAAATCTGTCTATTAAGAGAAGCATCTAGAGGAAGATCCTTCTAGAAGCGGAAGATTCTATTAGGTCTTCTTACATCTGTCTTATTCTATTTTATTGAAATGTCTTATTAATATTGACCTTTATTACATCCGAATACATTGATATACCTATGTGCGGGTTAGGACCTTAACAACTTCAACCAATAATCCTCCATTGTTTGATGGAACAAATTTTTCTTTCTATAAAGTTAGAATGAGAACATACATTATGGCCTTAGGTGTTGATGTTTGGGATGTAGTAGAGACTGGATATACAAAACCTGTTGTGCTAGCTTCCAAAGATGATAAACTAGAATTTAACTTCAATGCAAAGGCAATGAATGCTATCTTGAGTGGACTTGTTGAAGTTGAGTTAGTAAAGGCGATGCATCTTGAATCTGCCAAAGAAATGTGGGTTAAACTTATTAGAAGTTATGAAGAAAATGAGAAAGTAAAAGGTGCCAAACTTTAGACATATAGATTGAAATTTGAACAACTAAATATGAATGAGGATGAAATAGTTAGTAAATATTTTTTAATACTTGAGGATCTTGTGAATTCCATGAAGGGTCTTGGTGAGGAGATTGAAGATGCACTTTTATTTCAAAAGATTTTAAGATATCTGCCTGATAGATTTAATCCAAAAGTTTCTGCAATAGAAGAATTGAATGATCTTAAAATTATGCCTATTGATCAACTCCTAGGAAATTTGATTGCTTATGAAATGAGGATTAGTAAAAATAAATCCATCACTAAAGAAGCATATTTTAAAGCAGATGAGAACATTGATTCAGAATTAGATGATATTGAGGCAAAATTTGTGAGAAGGTTAAAGAAAGGATCAGGCAAATACCAAGGAAAGATGCCATTTAAATGTTTTAACTGTGGAAAGATAGGTCACTTTGAATCTAAGTGTCCACACAAGAAGAAGGACCAGAGCTCTAAAGGTGAAGAGAAGTACAAATCCAAGAGATTTGGTAAAAAAAAAAGTTAGTGTAAACAATGATGACTCTTCAAGAGACACAGATAGTGACTCTTCTTGTGAATATAAGTTTAATGACTTTATGCTTATGGCCAAAGAGGATTGTGATAATAAAAGAACAGGAAGTGATGTTAATGATGAAAAAGTTTTGGTTGATATGGAAGGTGAACTAATCAGTGCTTTAGAAGATATTGACAGACTCGGACTTAAGAAGAGAAAACAAAAAAGGTTGTTGATGCAGTTTGAAAAGAATGGTAAAAAACCTTATGAAGGCGTTGCCCTGCTAAAAGTGTAGTTAAAAGGGGCAAAGAAAATAGAGGACATTCTAAAATAACAGTTATCAGAGAAGAAAGCAAGATGTGAATCCTTGGAAGAAGAGGTATTAAAAACCTGAAAAGAGATGGAGAAGTTTAAGGCATTGTATCACTAAAATATGTCAAGTATTAAAGCCTCAAAAGGATTAGCCACCATTATGAATCAGAAAAGGAATCCAAAGTTGAAAATTGGTTGATATGGAAGGTGAACTAATTAGTGCTTTAGAAGATATTGACAAACTCGGACTTAAGAAGAGAAAACAAAAAAGGTTGTTGATGCAGTTTGAAAAGAATGGTAAAAAACCTTATGAAGGCGTTGCCCTGCTAAAAGTGTAGTTAGAAGGGGCAAAGAAAATAGAGGACATTCTAAAATAACAGTTATCAGAGAAGAAAGCAAGATGTGAATCCTTGGAAGAAGAGGTATTAAAAACCCGAAAAGAGATGGAGAAGTTTAAGGCATTGTATCACTAAAATATGTCAAGTATTAAAGCCTCAGAAGGATTAGCCACCATTATGAATCAGAAAAGGAATCCAAAGTTGAAAATTGGTTTGGGTTATGAAGAAGGATCAAGTAGTAATCAACCAAGCAACAAAGAATCCATCAATTTCATCAAATATACAATCATTGACAACCACAAATCTGCAGAAACAAAGGGAGATAATCAGTTGCCAAGGAGAAGTGAAGGAAAATGTACCAGAACTGAATCTATAGAACAAATAAATAGTACACCCTCTACTCAAGGAAATCATCAGCATGGAAGAAATTGACCTGCTCAAAGGAGACAGCCATTTTCCAGGTACAAAGAATTTTTCTTTGGATATTGTTTTTTCTGCTCTAATTTTGGTCACAAAACTATAAATTGTTCTTTAAGATTTAGATATGAGCAATCAAGATACTCAAAGAATAAATATCTGCCACAACAAAGATCTAAACAGCCAAGCAACAAACAACCACAGACTGCAAATCATGTGATCGCTGAGAAAAATACACAGGTTAAGCATAACAATCGTTATGATACTTTATTCAATGAAACAGAATGTCACACCTGCCATAATTAGGGACATAAAGCTGCAGATTGTCGCTTAAAGAACTATAAGCTAGATTTAAATCCCTCTATTGAAAATGTCAAGGTTTGGAAAATATGACAAGTGTGGATTAGTGTTGTTAGCCCAAAGACAAAAGAACCCCTGGTATATTAACAGTGGATGTTCCAAACATATGACTGGAGACAAAAGTAAGTTTTTGTCTCTAAGTGAAAGCAAATTAGGGAATGTAACTTTTGGAAATGATGCACCAGGAAAAATCAAAGGTAAAGGAATGGTAAGTCTAAGAAATGGAAAAGGGAAAGCTCAAGATGTGTTGTTGGTAGATGGTCTGAAACATAATTTGCTTAGTGTCAGTCAAGTTTGTGACAGAGGATGTGAAGTTTTTTTCACTTCTAAAAGTTGTAAAATACAATCTGTGAACTCGGGACAGTTGTTTGCAAAAGGCATAAGAACAGAAAACAATGTCTATGTTTTGAAAGAAGATAAAGAAGAATGTCACTTAAGTAAGTATGATTAAATTTGGTTATGGCATGGGAGACTTGGACACCTAATTTGGATCATCTAATCAAACTAAGAAATAGTGGGGCAGTAAAAGATCTTCCAAAGATATCAAAGCCATATGATTATGTATGCAAACCTTTCCAAATAGGAAAGCTTACTCGGACACAATTTAAATCTAAGAACTTTACTTCAACAGAAAAACCTCTTCAATTAGTACATATGGATTTATGTGGACCATCAAGGAAGGAAGGTACAGGAAAAGAAAACTATTTCATGTTTATTATTGATGATTATTCTAGACTAACATGAGTTACCTTTTTGAAGGAAAAATCTGAAGCATTTGAAAAATTCAAAGTGTTTAAGGCTCTGACTGAGAATCAAACAGGAAAAATATTGAAGGCAGTAAGGTCTAATAGAGGAGGAGAGTTTAGTTCAGTGGACTTCAAAGAGTTTTGTGATAAACATGGGATCAAAAGAGAGTATAATATTCCAAGGAATCAACAACAAAATGGAGTAGTTGAGAGGCAGAATAGATCAGTTCAGCAGATGGCAAGATCAATAATGAATGAAAGGAATATTGCTCAGACATATTGGGTAGAAGCAATTCATACAGTTGTACATATTCTTAACAAATCTCATCTTGGGCCACAAAGTGACAAGACTCCTTATGAACTATGGTTTGAAAGACCTGCTTCAATCAAGCATTTTAAAGTCTTTGGGAGTAAGTGTTATATCAAGAATAATGATGAAAATCTTGGAAAATATGATGACAGGGATGATGAAGGTATCTTATTAGGGTATTCTACAAATAGTAAAGGATAGAGATGCTATAATAAGAGGCTGCATAAAATGGTTGATTGTATTGACACAAAAGTTGATGAAAAAATCCCGCTACGAAATGTAAGCAGTATTGAACCAACCACAGAGGATATAGTTGAAGTTGAAGATGAACGGGTCCAAGAATCAAAAAGAGAAGACTCTGAGTCAAATGAAGATACAAATACTCATCCTGACTCAAATCAGCAAACAGAAACAAAACCACCTCTCAGAATTGTTAGAAAGAATCATTCTGAAAAAACAGATATTTGGTGATATGAATAAAGGAGTTTAGACAAGAAGGAAATTGATTAAATACTCAGAACAATCTCATATTTCTTTCCTATCTATGATTGAACCTAAAAATTTTGATGAATCTAGCAAGCATGATGATTGGATTAGAGCTATGAATGAAGAGCTTGATCAAATTGAGAAGAACAACACTTGGGAGCTTGTTCCTAGACATAAAGATAAGAATGTAATAGGCTCCAAATGGGTGTTCAAGAATAAAATGAATGAAAAAGGGAAAATTGCTAGGAATAAAGCCAGATTGGTCTGTAAAGGGTATGCACAAGTTGGAGGATAGGATTTCGATGAAACCTTTGCACCAGTGGAAATATCGGAAGCCATAAGAATGTTTCTTGCCTATGCATGTCATAATAACTTTAAAGTATATTAGATGGATGTCAAGTCATCATTTCTTAATGGAGATCTATAGCAAGAAGTATATATGGAGAAACCTGAAGGATTTTCACTAACAGATCATCCTGACTATGTATGCAAGCTGAAAAAAGATTTATATGGACTGAAACAAGCACCACAAGCCTAGTATTATAGAGTGGAAAATTGTTTACAAGGCAAAGGGTTCAAGAAAGGTACTATTGACGAAAATCTATACATTAAGTCTGAAGGTGATGATTTATTAGTTGTTTTGGTTTATGTAGATGACATTATTTTTGGATGTACTAATGACACTTATGTTCAGTGGTTTTCTAATTCTATGAAAACTGAGTTTCAGATATCCATGATAGGAGAATTGTCATATTTTCTTGGTTTACAAATCAATCAGAGTCCTGCAAGGTTATTTATCTCTCAAGAAAAATATTTGAAAGAGATGAAGAAGTTTCAAATGGAATATTCCTCTCCTGTTAGTACACCTATGGTGGTTAGTTGTAAGCTCAGTAAAAATGATATTTCGCCTGATGTTGATCAAAGAACATATCGATCAATGATAGGCAGTCTTATGTACATCACAACATCTCATCCTGATATAATATAAGTTGTCATAATGGTAGGTCGTTATCAGTCTGCTCCTAAACAAAGTCATTTAGCAGCTATCAAGAGGATATTCAAATATTTGAAGGGCACAAAGACTTATGGTCTATGGTATCCTAGAAATCAAAATTTTCAATTAACTGCATATTTAGATGTTGATTGGGAAAATTGTTTGGATGAGAGAAAGAGCACCAGTGGAGGTGCATTATTCTTAGGTGATTCATTGGTAGCATGGACTAGTAAGAAGCAAGGATATATTTCTTTATCTACTACAGAGGAAGAGTACATTGCTATTGCTACTTGTTGCACTTAGATATTATGGATGATACAAACTCTTGCAGATTTGAATGTAACTTATACTAATCCAATTCCACTTCACTGTGATAACACCATTTCCATTAATGTCTCGAAGAATCATGTTCTCCATTCAAAGACTAAGCATATACCAATAAAATACCATTTTCTCAAAGAGCAGGTTACAAACAGAGTGGTTCAGCTGAATTATATTCCTTCCAAAAACCAGTAGTTGATATCTTTACTAAACCCTTCGCCAAGACACCATTTGAATATCTTTGTCAGAAGTTAGGTGTCATTCCTTCTCTCACCTAAGAGAGTCCATCCTGTCAGGGGTTGTATGTGTTGGCTGAATATATGATACCTCTGAAAAGTATTGTAACAACTCAGGGGGAGTATGCTTTCTTTGACAATAATGTCAAAGGGGGAGAAAAGGTGTGGTTTGGGTGCTACAGTTGGAGATCTAAGTAGAATAGTGCAGTCTTTTAGGGTTGTCATCAATGCCAAAGGGGAAGATTGTTGACATGTGTGCAGGAAGAGTTTGCTTGTCATTGATGGCAAGAATAACAGTGACAATGGCATATTGTAGCATTGATGGAAAATAGGAAAGCAAAGATGATAGCATCAAGAATGACTAGACCATGAGAAATTGTTTTCTACAAGCTCAGGAGGACAAGCACTAGGCATAGTGTTGGAGTTTCCAAATAGCCAGAGGTTATCATGAAGGCCGCAAGGAGCATGTGTAGGATTCCTTAGAATCCGTGAGTTTGCAGAAAGAATTAAGCTCAAGAGGGATAGAGGATTGGAAGAGTTCAGAGGAAGGACGAGGGTCAAAGTCACCTCGTGGAGTTAAGCTCAGAAGAGTTGACACCGAGTTATTTGGCAAGGAGCCATCGGTAATCTCGAAGGAATGTAGAGATCCCTGGAGAGAAGAGGAACTATTAGTCGTGGGTCGTTAGATCCAGTGGAGTTGCAAGGAGGATAAGCCCAGGAGTCATTCATACTCCAAAGATCAGAAGGAATCATGGTCGCTCATTGAGGTAGGACACATGGCGAGAGATCAGCATTGCGTTGATTCGCAAATCGGGAAATCAGAGATAGGAGAAGCAAAAACGCGCGAAGTCCGAGTTAATGAAGGTGATCACAACCATTGATCAAGGAATTTCGTGGGTCATTGATCAGACAAGAGCCAAAACGCGAAGTTGCAAAGTCCTGATTCGCAAAGGAGAGATTTGGGTCGTCAGATAACATAGGACTGTGGACTGTTGATCTGACACGGCGGAGTTCGAGAGCTCGTACCTTAAAAAAAAAAGGAAGTGATCTAACTTTCGACTTCACGAAATGTGAAGTCCCTAAGTGCTTGGCCCCCTGGTCACAGCCAGTGGGCATGTGGAGAGGAACTTAGCGCCTCTACAGATTTAATCCAACGGTGTTGATTAAATCGGCAATCTGATCGAAGGGTTTTTGTTTCACTTCGTGATTTAAGCCTCTGCGCATATAATCCAACGGCGCGGATTAAATAGACAATCTGATCGAAGGGTTATTGTTTCACTTTGTGATTTATTGACTAGTTACGATTCAGTTATACTAACTGAATAATTGTTCTTGGCATTGGAGATTCGTAGTGTAATGGATTAGTTGAATCATTGTTCTTGGGCGTTGAAGATTCGTAGTGTAACGAATTACGAGATAAAGAATAAAATAAAAAGGCAGTGACTAAGTGATGTTGGTTGTTTTCTCTGCAAAATGAGTTGAACCGTATGTAATGAAAATTATAGTATGAACAAAGTGAGAACAAACTCAGATATGAAGAACAGAAGTGGGACAGAGCAGAAATGGTGAAAAGAGCATAATGTACAAGAATCTAACAACATGTAAAGAATAGAGAAAGAGTAGATGGAAAGAGAAAGCAAATGGAGCCAAGCATGAACAGACAGAAGTAGAGCAGAATTGAGGGACAGAGCAGTAATGGTGAAAAGAGAAGAATGTACAAGAATCTAACAGCATGCGAAGAATAAAGAAAGAGCAGATGGAAAGAGACAACAAGTGGAGCCAAGCATGAACAGATAGAAGTAGAGCAGAATTGAAAAACAGAGCAGAAATGGTAAGCATTGACATCTATGTATTGTTTTAAGCTATCATTCAAGAAAATATTTATAATTAGGGTGGTAGGGTGGTGCTAGGGAGGATTGTTGTCCTTAGAGTTTCAATTGGGTGCTTGAACATAGGGAGTTGTTGCTTCCATCTGGTTGCAACCAGAAAAACCAGGGTGGTAAGGTGGTGCAAGGGAGAACCATTGTTCTTTGTTATACAGGTTGGTGCTTGTGTGACTGGAAGTTGGTGTTTCCATCCATTTGGTGCTGGAACACTCAGAGATTCGGTGGTGCTTCCTTCTAGTGGGTGCTAGAGAAACCAGAGAGTTGGTGCTCTCAGCAAGTTGCAGCTTGTTAAAGAAGAAGTTGTAGCCTCATTTTGAGTTGGTGCTCAAAGAAAGATGATGTACAGAACTTAAAATATTTCCTATCATTCTAAGAAGAAGAGGTTTTCTCCCTTTATGGGTTTCCTCGTGAATATATGTCTCTGTGTATATCATATGTGTGATTGATGTTTGTTATTTCTATTGTTCATGTCTTGCATAGTCTTGATGATCACTTGAAGAATACTAATAATATTTTAATAGGCATAAAATGTTTAAGAACAGTAACAACTTATTCACCCCCCCACACTTAGTTGTCTTAGTAATTTCAACACAACTCCTCCAAAGGAAATACAAAACTGTGTTCTTATAAACTTGTTTTTGATTGCACAAACAACATGGTTGAATATGAGGCATTAGTATTAAGATTGAAGACTTTGAAGGAAACGGTTGCTAAGAGAATAGTTGTACATGGGGATTCTAAGTTGATTATCAATCAGATAAAGGGTATATACCAAGAAAAACATCACAAGCTGAAGGCATATAAAAATATAGTGATTGATCTTCTTGATCAATTTCCAAAGTATAATCTTTCAGTGATTCAAAGAGGGCAGAATCATATTGTTGATGCCCTGGCTACTTCAGCCTCAGTCTTTAAAATTCTCATTTTCCCTAAGAGAAAATATGAGATTGAGGTCAAACACAAGCCAGCGGTACCAGATAATATTAAGTACTGGAAAGTTTTCGAAGATGATAAACAAATAGAAAGTTTCCTCAAGATGGAGGATGAATTTGAAAATGTGAATATTGATGAAGAATATTGTGGTGAAGAAGAAGATGTAGCAGTGTTCACAAATGATGGTTATTTCAAAAATTAGATTGTCGGTATAGATATAGTGCATCTAAAAGTAACATCATTCCCAAAGGCCTGGTCCCATTGGAGAAACTCTTTGATAATAATGATGTGGCTAGGAGTCCTAAAATTATTGTAAATGATGGAGATGTTAAAGATTGAAACATTGGGACTCAGGAAGATCCTAAGATCATTAAGTTTTCTAAGAAACTCAACCAAGAGGTCAAGCAAATATATATCAATTTAATGAAAGAATTCGCTGATGTTTTTGCCTGGAGTTATGAAGATCTGAAATTTTATGATACCAAGGTGATTCGGCATGTGATCTCAATCAAAGAAGATCATAAACCTTTCAAATAGAAATTAATAAGAATCAATCCTTTGTTGTTGCCCTTGATTGAGAAAGAGATAAAGAAGTTGTTTGAGGCCAAGATCATAGCATATTTGAGGTTTTTCAAGTGGGTGGAAAATCTGGTGCCTGACATAAAGAAGAGTGGAGAGACCAGGTTGTGTGTGGACTTCAGAAATCTGAACAGGGTGTCTCTCAAGGATAACTACCCACTGCCTAAGATGGATCACATTCTACAGAAAGTGGTAGGTTCTCAGAAAATGTCAATGTTGGATGGTTTCTCTGCGTACAATCAAATCATGGTGCACCCTGATGATCAGGAAAAGACGGCATTCACAACACCATGGGGTACCTTCATGTATGCCAAGATGTCTTTTGGGCTCATGAATCCAGGAGAAACATTTCAAAGGGCTATGGATATATATTTTACTGATGAAAAAAGATAAATTTATCGTTATTTACTTAGATGATATCACTGTGTATTCAGCTTCTGATGAAGAACATCTTAAACATCTAAGGAGGGATTTTCAAAAGTGCAGAAAGTTTGGCATTTCATTGAAACCCAAGAAGTCAAATTTTGGCATGGAAGAAGGGAAGTTACTTGGTCACATTATTTCAAAAGAGGGAATAAAGATAGATCCCAGCAAAGTTGAGGGGATCCTAAAAATTGGTACACCCAGAAGCAAAAAGGAAGTGCAATCTTTACTAGGGAAAGTAAACTTTATGAGAAGATTCATCCCTAACCTGGATGAAATCATAAAGCATGTCACTAACATGCTCAAGAAAGGAAGTAAGATAAAGTGGACCCTTGAAGACAGAAAATCCTTTGAAGACATTAAAGTGGCATTGATCAAGGCCCCAGTACTGGCCAATCCTAATTTTGAAAAAGACTTTATATTGTTCTCTTTTTCCTCAGAGCACACCATTGATGGTGTTTTATTACAGAAGGATGATCAGAATTTTTAGAAGCCTATAGAATACTATAGCAGGACATTGAGGGATTCCTCATTGAAGTATGATATCAAGGAAAAGCAAGCATATGCACTGGTCAAGGCCCTAAAAGAGTTTAGAGTTTATATCTTGCATTCTCATACCATTGTCTATGTACCCAGCAGTTCTGTGAAAGACATTCTAACTCAACTTAATCCTGAGGGAAAAGGGGGCAAGTGGAAAATTGTGTTCTTGGAATATGACCTTGATATCAAACCTACAAAGTTGATCAAGGGGCAAGGACTTGCAAAGTTGATGGCACAAACAAATTGTGAGCTCTTGGGAATAAATTTCATTGTTGATTTGTCAGTGGATTCAGAAGAAGAAAGGGCCCCTCAGGTATCCCAAAAATTCCTTAACTCCCCATGGTATGATGATATTATTTATGTATTGAAAAATATGCAGGATCCTCCTGAATTGAGTAAAACCAAGGCCAGGTTCTTAAAGATGAAAGCAGTAAAGTTTTGTATTGGAAGGATCCAGGAGGAATCTTCCTAAGTTGTTTGCTGGAGGGAGAAGTAGAAAATACCATTAGAGAGTTTCATAAAGGAGACTGAGGACACCATTATTGGAAAACTACTGTGTACAAGATATTGAGGGTTGGGTTCTATTGGCCTAGCATTTTTTCTAATGTCTATAAAAAGGTTTCAAGCCATCATAAATGCCAATTTTTTGATGGGAAGAGAAAATTGCAGCCTTTTCCCTTGAAACCCATCTCTGTTGAAGCACATTTTAGACAATGGAGCCTTGATTTCATAGGAGAAATCCATCCATAGTCCTCAGCTCAGCACAAGTGGATACTGACAGCCACAGATTACTTCACCAAGTGGATTGAGGCAGTTCCCACCAGGCAGGCCATAGATGTTGTTATCATTCAGTTTTTGGAGAACAATATTTTGTCCAGGTTTGGGTGTCCAATCAAAATCATTACAGACAATGCAGCAGTATTTAAGTCCAAGAAAATCAAAAAAAAATGCAGTGATTACAATATAACTCTTAGCCACTCCACATCTTATTACCCTCAAGGTAATGGGTTGGATGAATCATCTAATAAGAGCTTAAACAGAATTATCAAGAGGTTGTTGCAAGAAAACAAAAAAGATTGGCACAAAAAGCTCATCCATGCACTATGGGCTGACAGGATCACTACAAAAAGATATATTGCCACTTCACCCTTCCAAATTGTGTATGGCATAGAGGAATTTTTTCCTATTGCATTAGGATTGTTGGTGATGAGGTTGCTATAGGGGAAGGATGTTAAAATAGATGCCACTCAAAGGAGATCAGATGAACTAATCAATGTCCAGCAAACAAGAGAAAAAGACTTCAACAATTCTCAGTTGCACCAAGACAGGATTAAAGAGGTTTTTGACAGGCATACCAAGGAAAATGATTTCAAAGTAGGAGACTTAGTGTTGATATGGGATTCCATAAATGAATACAGGGGAAAGCATGGGAAATTTTACCATCTATGGCTGGGACCTTTCAAAATTGTAGCATACCATGGGAATAATGCTTATCTGATACAGGAGAGTAATGGAGATATCGTTGGAGGAAGACCTGTGAATGGAAAGTTTCTCAAACATTATATCATTTAAAAGAACTATCACCCTTTCCATTCATTGTATATAACCATTTTGTTTTTTTAGTTGAAGCAGTTGGAATCAAATCAGCAGAAATTGAAGCCCGAAGCGAAGGCCCTAAGTTATGCTGAGTAGATTTTGAGTTTTCTGAATAAGATGTTGGTAAATTTAGTTGCAGGAGTAAATTNATCAATGTCCAGCAAACAAGAGAAAAAGACTTCAACAATTCTCAGTTGCACCAAGACAGGATTAAAGAGGTTTTTGACAGGCATACCAAGGAAAATGATTTCAAAGTAGGAGACTTAGTGTTGATATGGGATTCCATAAATGAATACAGGGGAAAGCATGGGAAATTTTACCATCTATGGCTGGGACCTTTCAAAATTGTAGCATACCATGGGAATAATGCTTATCTGATACAGGAGAGTAATGGAGATATCGTTGGAGGAAGACCTGTGAATGGAAAGTTTCTCAAACATTATATCATTTAAAAGAACTATCACCCTTTCCATTCATTGTATATAACCATTTTGTTTTTTTAGTTGAAGCAGTTGGAATCAAATCAGCAGAAATTGAAGCCCGAAGCGAAGGCCCTAAGTTATGCTGAGTAGATTTTGAGTTTTCTGAATAAGATGTTGGTAAATTTAGTTGCAGGAGTAAATTGAATCCCAATGGATAGGCACTCGGTCTTCCGTTCTTTTCTACCTCGCTGGGAGGATAGCATCCCCAGTTGGAGCCCATGTTATCACCATAAAAATATTTTTGTGTGAAATTGATTTTTCAAGACTAGCAAGTTGTTAAACTGATGTGGGGGTGTGACAAACTAGAGGACAAGGATAAATCTGGCGGGCACTTAGGTTATGGGACCCGACACATCACGGATCGTGAAGCTCCCCAAATTGACGGTCGAAGATCATTTCGGGGGAAGGAGTTGCACGGAGGATAATTCTCGAAAGCGGGCCGAAAAATAAACCACGGATTTGGGTCGGGACACGTGGCTCCACTGTGTGCATTTCAGGGAGAGAAGCGGGTTTCCCCAAACCACTTCCTCACACCCCTGAAATCGATAAATTATATAAAAGGGGCGCTTGTCATTTATTTTATTTTTTTCAAATACTGGAATGTTGAAAGTTGGCACGACCACTCCATTCAAACTGAAGCTCAACAATGCACCAAGCTCACTCCTTTTCCGCTCGTTTATAGGTATTTTTCATCACCACCATGGACCATATCATAATGTCAGTGACAGAGCAAGACCCCGTGTCAAATGAAGAAGCCCTAATTGATCGAGATTCATATGTGTTCGACATTGAAATCACCATTTCGCCCATCTCTATGTCCAGAGCTAATTTGTTCGATAATGTAGGGAAGTAGATACCCTTCCTTAAAGCAATCCAGGCCACTATAGTTCCTGACGTTGTCGAGGTAGCATTCCCTTTCCCATAATTCATAGGTTGGTGCACAGAGCAGTATTCACAGGAAGAGAAAGTTGTTGTCAATAAACAGGGGTCGGAGGTCTTGTGTAGGGTAGAGAGTCTATCAATTCAAGGTTCCCTCGACATACTAGAGTCCTTCTTCGCAGTGTTTGAACTGTTTGAAGAAGAAAAGATAATTAGGGTTTACAAGGAGTGTCCATCATAAGTCAAAGACGAATTTTTACTGACAATTGTCAAACTAGGGCATCTTTCAGAAAGTTTGTCTTTGCCAATGAGTGTGAGTATCATGGTTATTGAGGTCCAATGGGTCTGTTCCCTCCTAATTCAAATTTTAGGTCTAGATAATGACAAGCATGTGGAGGTCATGTTGGGTTCCATGTTGGAATTTTTCCAGTCAAAGTCTAGTCTGTCAGTCTATGTCAGTTTCGACCAGTTCATAGTTGATAATATTCATAAATAGCTAGTGAATTTTCACTCGCTGAGACATTTTAGATATTACACATACTTGTTGAAATTTTTCCTGGAAACAAATAAGAGAGAATTTCCTGAAGCAGCATTCATATCAATTGAATGTAAGAGGATCACATTACTCATCTTCATCAACAAAGTCATGTCCAGGGTTTACAGCTTGATTTTCAACACCAGCCTACCAAGGGTCATGGATGACATTAGGATCTATTTATAGCCAAATCCAGAATACAAGGTAGGGGATTAGGTAGTGTTCATGCATCCAAAAATGGTCTGGGTTTATGATTGTCATGAGTCCCCCTATATTTTTCCTATTTTTCTAACACCCAGAGTCTTTTCCCTTGAATTCATCAAGCAAATAATCATATCAAAGACAGAGCATTTCCTGAAATTGCACAAAGCCTCCAACCTCAAATTCCCTTTCATCATTGGACCCTTCAATGTCAATACTAAATCATGCTTATCTCATATCCAAGCAAAGCTTAAAGAGTTTTGTTTTGCACAGTTACAGGGAATAATATATGATCCACATCAGATCATATCCAAGAGAAGATTGATGAACAAGTAGGCCCCTTATGAGCATGAACATGTTGAGGATTTTGACAAATTGGCAAATCTAGAAGTTTGTGTTGATATGGAAGCAATCTTGCAACCAGCTCAAACACAGCAAATGGAGGCAACCCTGCAACAGACTCAAACACAGCAAACTCCTCAGAAGTTGATAGTTAAAATCCCCAAAGTAAGTGTTTACAGCAAGAGAAGTAGTTCAGAAGTCATGGGCACCAGTGATCAGCAGACTTCCCCTAAGAAGATGGAGATCACACAAAACCCACAGATAGTGGATCTAGAGGAGGAAGAGCCTAAAGAAAAAGTGAATATGGATATGGTGGAGAGTGGTACCAGCACTATAGAAGTTGAGAAGGAAAGCAAGCTCCAAAGTTAAGGTAGCTCAAGAATTTTCAGAAGCAAAAAGCACATCTTTGATAAGACATCTGGAGCAGCTTATCAATCTAAAGAGGATTTGGAAAAACAATATGCTAAGAAAGAAAATATGGCTATGGCTGAGATGAGGGAGTTAGTCCCTGAAGTGGAAAAGGTTTCTCATAACAAGTCTTCTTTGTTCATAGTAAGAGATATAGAGAAGAGGACATTTAATATAGTAGTTACAGATGAAAACAAAGTATCTGAGATCAAGATAAAATATGACAACATCAATGCTCCAGAAAAATTCAAATTCCACAGGAATACTAGTAATATGTTGTATTCTGATTAATTGGGTCTAAGTTTGAAGAATTCAAAGCTATCAACTTATGCAATAAAGTTGGAAGGGTAGTTGAGGCAAGAAAAGGCATCTAGAAAAGCTTGGAAAACTCAGGTCAAGAGGCTAGAATCTGAAGGCCCTCAGGGGGTTAAATCCTCATTGGATGAAAAGGACAAGTTGATTCAAAGCTTGAAGAAGAAACTGAAAATGTATGCCACATAGCATCCACAAACAGCAAAACCGGTTTCTCTAGAACAGGAAAAATAAGCATTTTGACAAGAGGCATTGAACTACAAGGCTAAGGTATTATAACAAGAACAAGAATAGGTGAATTCGTCACAAGGACAGACAGAATTACTAAACATGGTTGTAGTTGTACCTCCTACTACAGAATATGGGCCAAGCACCAAAGGACTTTTCCAGGCTATGTCACAAGTTATCCTAGAGGTAGGAGAAATCAAGGAGTTAAAGGGAGACACGGAGAAATTGAAGCAGGAAATGAAAACCAAATATGAAATGATGGCTCAATTTCAAAAGGAGAATCAAGCTTTGCAGGAGAGGATAGACAAGATGAAAATAAGATTGAGAGGCAAAGTATTGTTGGAGGGATCCAAACACATCATCTGGGATTCTATAGTTGTTGAATCTTCCAAGTTCAGAGTGTACTTGAACTTCATCAATGATAAAGACAACATGGCCATCACATCCAGAAGCAGGTGCACTGTTTTAAATGAGACCGTAGCAAAGAAACCATTAGAGTATGCCCAAAATTCCATAAACCCGCTAAATTCCATCCCTACTGCAGAACTTCAGACCATTGGGGTCAAAGATAGAACTACATTGATCATCTGGGCCACGAGGGTTATTGCCAATCATAACTTGTTAAAATCAGTCCAAACTAAGGCCACACAGATGGAACAAAGTGTACAGGAATTCAAGGATCTGTTTGAAAAATTATTCATCAAAGGTCTCCCACCATTTTGGGATGGCAAAGAAAAATTATATGATCAGGAGGAATATAACTCTTGCATCACTCAATGCAGAATAGATCACTCCAAGTTTGAAAACCTGGAGTATAACTTGAAAGGAGCAACCATGGTTGAACATTTGATTATAGATTTTGAGATTTTGAATCAGTTCAAAACAGTGAAGATTGGACTACCAGTCATGACATATGCCTCTAGCATTGACCTGGAGATCCTAATCAAAAAAATGATGGACTATGATATCCCTTCTGACTTGCAATGGAAGGAGATACTACAGCTGGGTAAAACGAAGTGCATTTTTCCAAGGTCCAACAAATGATGTTCAGGTGTCACTGAATGTGGCAGATCAGACAGAAGACCAGGACAGGACAAGTGGAAAAAGAAGAAGTTGAAACATCATAGGAATCGGCAAGTGGATCATGAAACCTTTTTTTGTTAATCATTATAGTCAGTTCTCATACCGAAATTGTCATTTGTAATCATTGTAATCAGTTTTAGAAGTTGAAACGTTTCAGTTTAGCTATTGTAATCGGTTTCTAACTAAAGGAACTTGAATTGTATAAGTATTAGAAGTTCCAAATGTATTAATGGTTGCAGAAGTGCAAGGGAACAATTCTAGTTGTTCTGAACTCAATTGTAATTTTCCGAAGTTGAATTGAATACATATGCAGAAGTCTTTGAAGTTTCCATGAAAATATTCTAATGGTGGTCATCTGAGTTTTGTCTCCTCTCTTTGTATGTATCTCCTGTATTTCTGATTTCATTTTCATTGTCTTATGTTTAAATTGGATAGTCAAAGGCCCAGAATTCATCTTGTGATGCTCTCGGCTTAAGCAATTTAAACTATGTCAAGTTCTTCCTAACTAATTCAGAATTCATTTATTTAATGCTCTGATGCAGTTACATGTTTTCTTTTTCTTCCTACACTCTGCAAATTTACAAATTATAAATCAGAATTATCGCCTCATTTAGCCTTTATCCTCTAGAGAGTTCTACAGACAAGTCGATGTCTTCATTCATTTTCAGAATTTTGACTCCATAACCCTAAGTGTCCCTCCCCTTTCTTGCCAGCAAATTTATAAAAAACAAAAACCCAAAACAACAAAACCTAGCCATTGATTGTCAAAGAAACACCAAGTGACATGAGAGAGCCCTCTCTGAGATGAGCAGGTTAGTACCCATCTCTAAAGTTGGTTTTCAGGTTACCTTTTTCGTTTGTTTTATCAGCCGAACAAATTTACAGAGTACTAACAGTTGGCATGGTCACGTTCGACCAAGAAATGTCATTGACGACGAGGTAATCTTTGACAACTAAAGGAGTCAGGGATAACGATAAAAGGTGGGTCAAGGGATCGGCCCATAAACCTAAAGTTCCACTGCCACATCAAATGGCACGATTAATAAGCGGCTACGTGGATGCCACATGGTACTGAGTTGGCCATTGACCAATCAGGACCCGAAACACTTCGAGAAGCCATAACTTTTGAATTAAATCTTCGTTTTGAGAAAACTTATAGTCATTGGAAATCTCCTAACAAGACAAAGATGATGGCTCTATCAAAAGGAAGTTTTGAGATGGATTAGAGGAACAAAATTTTAATACCCCATTCCCTTACAAGTTAATTATGGGGTTGGATGTGTTACAATGGACAATTCGTTTGACTACTTTCTAGTGGCTTTCTTTGGGGTCCTACATAAACCGAGAAACCACACTAACAACAAAGGAAATGTTAGGTCGACTGTGATTAAGATAAATGACACTGTCGACCAGTTGTCGATAGAGTGTAGCATGGGATTTAGAATTTTGACAAGTTTTGTTAAGATTGATTCCAAATTGAAAAGGAGTAGAACATATCTTACAATCTAAAAGACGTTAAGAGATCCATTACATATTTAGATTGAGAAATGAAAAATACATCATATAATGGTAATACTTGAAGACCTAAAATATAATGTAGAGTACCAAGATCTATCATGTCAACGGAGTCAGCAAGTTGTTTCTTCAATCTAAGAATGAGATCATTTCTATTGCGAGTGATGACAAGGTCATCGACATATGCAACAACAATCAAAGTGTTTCCATTAGTACATAGTACATATAAGCTGTGATCAGATTCACAAGATTTGAAACCAAGTTGAAGAAATAAATTGTCGATCTTATCATACCAAGCTCTAGGAGCTTGATTCAAACCATAAAGAGACTTCTTGAATCGAAAAACCAGGTTAGACTCTGTCACAAAACCAGGTGGTTGTTCCATGAAAAATTCTTCAGATAGGTCACCGTGAAGAAAGGCACTTTTTACATCCATCTAATGGATCTACCATGCAAGTCAAGCAGCAAGAGAAAGAACAGTTGAACATAGTTCATCTTTGCAAATGGGGAAAATATCTCAATGTAGTCGATGCCTTCATGTTGAGAAAATCCTTTCACAACCAAGAAAGATTTATGATACTCAAAAACACCTTCAGAGATAAATTTGGTCCTATATACCCATCGACACTTCATAATTTTATTTCCTTGTAGTTGGGGAACTAATTCCCAAGTGTGATTCTTTGACAAAGAATCCAGTGCTTCCTACATAGCCTACTCCCATTCAAGTTGGCATTGGGCATCTCAGTAGGTAACAGGATCATAATTTTCAAGCACATGAGTCATCAATGCAATGATGGCATGGTTCTTTTGACTTAGAGTTTGTCATCCTGAAGAAATATTACCAACATCAGGTCCAACAATTTCAATGCTCTTGGAAGCCCATCTGGGTAAACAAGAAATGGGTGAACTATTGTTCAATGCAGAAGGTCGATCTGAAGTCATAATTATTTCATTCGATGGAGATGGTGGACCAACCAAAACAAATATCAATGGACTAATCAACTATAAGGTCGATGGTATAATCAAATCATGAACAAAGTTCGACTATCCAGTCGAGGAATGAAAAATAGAACAAGAGAACCAGAGTCAGAAACAACATCAAGGTGATCATCCAGTAACAATCCAGAAGATGCATTCAACAACTCAATGTCAAAAGACTTCTCATCAAACCGTACATTTCATCTGATAATGATTTGTCATTTGACAATATCAAATAGTCGATAAGCTTTAGATTCTTCAAAGCATCCCATCATGATGCAAGCATGACTCTTTGCATCCAACTTCTTTCTGCAATCATCGAAATTATGATCCCATGTAACACATCCAAACATATGGAGGTGGCCTACTGAGGGCTTCCTTCCACACCATTTTTCGACTGGAGTCACAAAAGGAACTTCTCGAGTCGAGATGTGATTGAAAAGATAGTTCACACAATATACAGCTTCAGCGTAGAAGTGAGGAGGAAAATCTTTGGCCTACAAAAGACATGTAGTCATTTAAAGTAACGTTTGATTCTACAATGCCATTTTGTTGAGGTGTATGAGGAACCGACCACTTCCATTCAATACCAGATCGAACTTGGTATTATTCAAAAGGTTGATTTACATACTCTCCACCATTTTATGATCTCAGAAATTTTATGGGTCAACCACATTTTTTTTTCAGAAAATGATCTAAATTCTTTGAACTTTTCAAAGATAAAATTCTTATTCTTCATAAAATAAACCCAAGTGAAAGAAGAGAGATAATTAATTAAATTCAATATATACCTTGCGCCGACTAGGGAAAGTAGATTGATCCAACATATATCATTGTGAACTAGTTCCATGAGTTTATGTCTTCTCTGTTGGATTACTGAGAGGGGGGGTGAATCAGTAATAGAGCAATTTAATCATTTTTCACCATAAAATGCAAGTGTTATATCAATGTAACATTATCATCCAATGGTTGCAGAGTAAATAAACAATGAACGAATGAGCAATCACACACATACACAGTACACCAGTGTTTTACGTAGAAACCCAAAGCGGGAGAAAACCACATAATGTTTTTTCTTATATGTTAGGGACCTGACCCCTCACGTAGGTAGAATAATATATTTCCATATAATAAAGATGAATATTAATAAGGCCTAGCAATAAGAAAGAATAAGTCCAATGTAAGAAGACCTAATAGAAGCTTCCACTTCTAGAAGGATCTTCCTCTAGATTGTTCTTTTGATAGACATATTTAGTATAAATAGGAGTTGATGGTATGAGAAGTTGTGTCTTGGATATTATTGTAATAGAGCCCTGCTCTGCTGCAGGTTGCCCCCTCGAAGAGGCAAGTGAACATTGCTCTTAGTAATCAAAGTGCTCTTTCTTGTGTTATTTTGTTATCATTTTGATATTATCGTGGTGTTGCTCTGGTTATATTATTGTTCATCTTCCATTTCTAGATATTTATTTTTGTTCTGCATACTTTTTATATCTGGAATATTACAAGTGGTATCAGAGCACCTTCCTCGACAGAAAATTGTGGGTTAAATTTTTTTTCAGGGTAGAGACGTATTCCGACGTCTTTAAGCTACAGAGATCTGTCGTTATGCGCATAAACCCGTGGTCAAGGATTCATACACGCAGGAAATACATGTGATACTTAAGCGCACATTTGTTGGCCACCCTTGTAACCCTTTTTGGTCATACACGCAGGAAATACATGTGATACTTAAGCACACATTTGTTGACCACCCTTGTAACCCTTGTTGGTACCCCTTCGAGTGGTAGTGCATCAGACAGCACCTGTATACGGATTGGCCTAGATCTCCTGAAGTCCTCTGTAGATAAACCGATTGGTCACCTGACTGTTATAGTGCCACTGAGAACAGTACTCAAGAAGATACTCTCTAGTACCTGGGTAGTCGGCTAGTACGGCTAAGGGTACGATCTAGCCTCCTTAGTTGGTGCCCTGAAATATTGGGCCGAGTACTATTGTTGTACCCTGCATGTATATCAGAGAGCTATAGTACAAGGCAAACCCTTGTCTGTAGAACCCTTGAATACCCTAACCCTTGAGAAGGAAACAAAACTAGAACCAACAAGATCTATTTCTGTGCTACATTGTCTTCTGCATTCTGGCTGCAAAATTACTACACATTTCTACATGTTAAGCATTTGAGAATTTCGTCACTATAGTGTTCTTCAGGCCAAAGTAAAACTCCGCATGAGTAAAAAAAAAAAAAAAAAGTATAGTGGTCCCATCGGCACACTTATTTGGGACCTATTCCATTGGATTCCCCTTTTCTCCTCGATCCCAGTCATACCCTTCATTTTTAATCCTTTTTGTTTCATTAGACCCGACCCCTTCCCAGTTTCCCTATTTTGTCGCCTATCCCATTATATTTCCCTTCAAGCACTAATCGTTGTGGTACCTATCACTTCTCAGTCCTTTTTT
>SNQJ01S0166462.1:0-20976 GCA_010110895.2 Picea sitchensis | reverse complement strand
TACAATACAAATGACCTTTAATTACATTTTAGGTCAAAAAAGGATGACATGGCCAGTTTACATGAAAAATCCAGTTTTACATAAAATTGACAAATAAAACCCTAAATTCATCTTTTTAGGGTGACATCATGCCCCTCCTAGGGTGACGTTAGCCTCCCTCCTGGAACATGATGCCTCCAAAGTGAAACTTTGGGGCTCAAAACACCTCATGATTGCCACACGTGCCAACCAAAGCCATCCCCATGTTGGATACCTCAACTGGATGGTGTCAAGGCTCTGAATGATGACGTCAGGGGCCTTCAAGTGCCAAGGTCATGGTGGGAGGGAAAGAACCCCCTAGGTCTAGAATTGTCAAAGTTTCTTTGGTGGAACATCCTCCCTTTTCTCTAGTGCAAGCCTTTGGCATCTCTTTGCCCCTGGATAGGGTTTCAACATCCATCTGGTGGGCCTTTATCCCTATGGAGGTCTGAGCTAATCTTCTCCCCATATGTACATGTCTGTCAAGAATGGTCCTGCAGAAACAACAAGTACACCATCCATGGGATTATAAGTCAAATGGATCATATAAATGTCAATCACATCTAAAAATCAAGTTACCCAAACATGTGCATAAAATCCCCCTTTTCCTAGACAAGTGCTCAAAGACATTATGCTATTCTACAAGATAGGTTTGGAGAGGGTTTTAGGACATCCTATTCGGCTAATTATCCTTAGGTATGGGGTGTTTCCAAGTGAAGACCAATCTAGGTCATGTGTATGCATGAGATGGTGTGGGGATGTTTGGGAAAGGGGTGCAGTGATAATAGGGAAACGTAGGTCTTACATGTGGGTGCCTCTATAGAGGGTGAGTTGCACCTTGTCATGGATGAAATTGTTTCCTAGCCCATTCAATGCCTTTTTACTCTTTGTCTTATTTATTTTTCTTTCAAGAGAATAACTGGAGGATATTTCCCACGTGGTGACCAATGGTGACAACGTTACCCACAAGCATTTCACAGAGATGAGAAGGTTGGCTAGTGCTGAGACCCCCTTTCTATTGGCTATGTGACCAAGAGCCACTACCCTGATGTGGTGACCATATGAATAGTAGTGTCATAGTGCTACATTCCCATGGACCTAATAGGTTGTCTCATGATAAGACACCCTATCCACCAACTAGGTCTTGAGTTTTATTATATTTTATGGGTCCCACCTTTTCTTGCTAAGAAACCTTTTATTGTTTTCTCGAGGATCCCTGGGTGAAGCATCTAAAGGTTTGATATTGGATTTTAACTTTTTCCAGCTACTTTTACCCTCTGGGCCTTTAGCCCCTTCTTCCCACAAGACAAGGTACAACCCTTACTAGCTTGGCAATCCCAATGCCCGAACCAATGTAGGGGATAGATGAAAGGGAAAAAGATGAAAGGTGAAAAGTATGGAAGGAATAGACAATGACCTTTCATAGACCCCCCCAATGGAAAATCACTCCTAAGGGAACCATATTTCTAGGGGATTGTGTCATCCCCCCTAGGTATGGACAAGTTAAAAGGTATAATGTCCAAGAAAACGTCATGAAGAAAAACAAAATAAAATGCACATGTTCAAATGATTTGAGAATGAGAGTGACACATACCATGATACCCAGACTCATTGCCTCATGGAGCAAGACCCACTGCTACTTCAGAACCACAACCAGGACGATGGGATGGATGCTACTACTGTTGACAGAATGGAGGCATTGAAGAGGAAAAGATTGGCCCTCTAAGGCCAAGCTCAAGTCAATATGGCTCTTGGTACTCCATGTCTAGGACCTGTGGGCCTCGAGACATAATCTCCTTAGTTATCCATAGGATATGGGATAACATCTGGCTCCAAATCGGGGACATGTACTCATCGTAGAGTACATGAGAACCTCATCATCTCTGGTATGACCTGTGACTTTCTAGATCTAAAAAAAAATGATCAGTAATCATTTGGGGTGGTGATATCACCCCTGACTCATATATGATAAAATGAAATACAAGTAAGCAATCATATATACAAATGGAAATACAACTACTCTAGCATGAAATGCAGATGGTTTATACAATGAATGCAAAATGCCTACCTACTTACCTCTACTTACTTGTTGGTTGAATGTTAGGTGTAGTCAAATAGCCAGTGAAACCATCCTAGCAATGTCTCATAATACCTGTCTCTGTGCTTCATCGTAAACCAAAACAATAATAAGTCAAGCACAAAAATAACATAAGTTAGAAAATGTATTGTATCATTGGAAATCGTAAAGTCTAGCTCATGGAGGTGGGAGGGAGGGAAAAAATCATGCCAATTCACACCGTTAGGAAAGTGCTCAATCCATCTCAGAAAGGGATTGTGAAAAATCAAAGGTTCAATAGACTGACTCAAGGATCTTGGAGGTTGGCTACCTTGGATGTCTTCACAATATGAGGTCTGGGAAGGAACTAGCAAGAACCTAGAGGATGACTGGAAATTTCTTAAGGGAAGGCTGAAAGACTGAGATAACAAACTTCTTTTTAAGGTATTCAACCTACCCTTGGATTCTAAAAGAAGCCTTTTCCCAGGATAAAAATCAAAACAAGGGACATGTTTCCCAACTACACCCATAATGACATAGCAAGGTAAAGTAATCGAAGGGGCCTGGAGAACCTTGTCACTAGTACCCTGCTTTAGGAAAGAAATTTCCTTACCTCTATCAAGATATGAGCACAACGGTGGTTGATAATATTCTTCATAATATAAATCCAAGTGCTCAAAGGAGTACTCATCGAAATCTTCAAGGTATGACCAAAAATCATCAGGAGAAAATACAACTACGTCACCCTTGAAGATGTTTGTAACTATATCATTTCCTTGTTGCCAGATGTCAGAATCATTAGTAACCTCATATGATAGTTGTAGAGGCAACACTTGGAAATGTCCTTCCATATCATAAATGTGATCCTCATTAGAACCAATCACATCCCACTTACGTCTTCCAACATGTATGAAATCATCAATATTATCAACAATGTTACTACCTTTTTCATAACATGAAGGATTTAATGCATCCAAGGGCTCCTCTAGTACTTCTTCACTTTCCAAATCATAAAACAAAGCATCATCAAAATATTGGAAAGGGAAATAACTCATCGTGTTAGCTTTTTGTTGTGTAGGAGCATCGATGGCTTGGATGGATTCATCAAATGGAAGAGGGTCCAATACATCATCACCAAGACTCATCTCTTTGTCTTCATGAGAAAAAGAAGGAACTAGCTCTTCCAAGGGTTCCTTTACTTCTTCACCTTCTGAATCATAGAACAAAGTGTCATCAAGAAACTCGAAAGAAAAATGACTCACCTCATTCTCTTCATCTTGTGTAGGAGAGATAGGATATTGGAGAGCTTCATCGGACGAAGGAGAGATTACTATTTCTTCATCCTCATAATTCACTTTTCTAGTTAAATCTTCACTGCATACTATTGAATCATGGGAAAAATCTTGCTCCTCTTCAAGGGGTTGAAAATTTTCTTCATAAATTTCTCCTTCTATATCAGAGGGTTCTTGGTATTGAGTATGGTACACATCCCTAAGATCTTCCACAATCTCAATGGTGAATCCTTCATTCTTTAGGGCTACTACGAGATTCTTAAGGGCATATTCATATGTGAGGCATTGTGGTTTCACAAACTTAATAAACCTACTGATGAGGTATACGAAAGATGATATACCCCTATCTTTGCAACAACTCTTAAAACAATCTTGCAAAAAATATGGCAGAGAAAGTATGAATAATTTTACCAGAACATCCTCCCCTCCCAATTCTATCTCACTTATGTACTTAAATAATTCTAAAATATGAGAAATTGGGAGGCCTCCAAATCTTGGAGAGTTGTTTAACCATTTTGTATCAAAATAATGTGGGTATCCTTGAAAAGTTTTGAAATTAATAGTTAGATACACTTGTTCCTAGGGTGCCATGATCCCATAACTTGGAAATATCACAGAATTGAGAGTAAGGTGGCACCTTGGAAAAGGTTAGTGCAGTCGCCAATTAATTTTCTTGAAACTATCAAAGGGATGAGGGGATCACCCTCAATGGAGTCACCAAGTAAGCTTTGTAAAATAAAGGTTTTTGAGGAAAGACTTACAGAAAAGTGTCATCTTTGAGGAGAACTGACTCAGTGTTCCCCGACAATGGTGCCAAAATGTTATCGTACAATTTGTACTTTCCCAAAAGCCAAAGGCAAGTGAACAATAAATTGGCATAACATGAGGTTGTGCTATCACTGTCACCTAAATAAGACACCTCTTTCTCTTTAGGGGTGAAAGCCCAGGGGAGATGTCCTCGGTGACCTGGGGGTTTGAGAAGGCAAAGGTTATAGTATTGAGAAAATTTATTCTCCTCTCTCAAGTCACGCTAATCAAAAAGTCCCAAAGGTTTAGTAATATGAAGCAAATATATGCTTAATTGTACCTTCCTAGAACAAGACAACAAGAAAAGCACTAGTTGCAAGTAACAATTGATGTTAGTGCTTCATAAAACCTTGGACTTTAAAATAAAGAAATAAGATGATATCAAAGATGAAGAAAACATAGATTTATAACAACAATGTATATATAATTATATATTCACAATTATTTCTTAAACACGCTTCAATAATGACCCAAAATGATAACCTAAAATTGACAATGTGCTAGCATTTGTCAGAAGCAAAGAAGGCAATGTAAAATCAACTTTAACACTTGTTTTTAGGAGCTTTTATTGTTGTAATATATGGTTGTATCTTACTTTTGTAACAACAACAATAATTTTAGTAAGTTAATCTAATCTAAGATTAGGAATGGTTAGGAAATAGCTTGAGGTAGATGGTTTGAGGGTTGTTTTCATCAATCAGTCAAATGTAAGGTATAAAGCAATCTCTTTAGGGTTAATGGAGTCACTTTTGCAGCAACAATATTGAAGGGAAAAAATGATAATATGTGAACTAAAGACAAGAGGGATAATGGTTGAGGTGTTGGTAACCCAAGGCCTCAATCATCAAACCCTAGAAGGAAAACGACTACTAGGAAGTAGGTAACCCTAGGCCCTAGCGGTTTTCCTTCTTTTTTAGCTCAATATTGAGATAAATAAAATCTTAATGAAGCAATGGTGTTAGAGTGCTATAAAGGTAGGGCTCTAGCACATGCTTCAATGGAGGTGTCTTCTAGAAAAATCAAGTAGGTGGATAACTATTGAGATAAGGACAATAACATGTGCTTATTCTCCTAGGGTTCTACACTACCAATTTCATAATCTTAGCAAATTCAAAGTAAAATATACCATAACCATTAAAAGAAAGAAGAATTGCATATTTTCACTTACATTCACCAATAATAATCTAGTAACATGCCCTAGTTGAAGACTTTCCACCATGAAAATGCCAAAAATCACCAAAAGAAGCATCCTCCAAGAGTTGCACACCACTTAATTTCATCCAATAAGCCTTAAAGAGGCCGAATTTTAGACCTCACACTTGTGTGAGTGAAAGATGATGAATAAAAATGAGATTTTGATCTCTTATTTATAATATACAAATGACCTTTAATTACATTTTAGGTCAAAAAAGGATGACATGGCCAGTTTACATGAAAAATCCAGTTTTACATAAAATTGACAAATAAAACCCTAAATTCATCTTTTTAGGGTGACTTCATGCCCCTCCTAGGGTGACGTTAGCCTCCCTCCTGGAACACTAGGCCTCCAAAGTGAAACGTTGGGGCTCAAAACCCCTTAGGACTGCCACATGTTCCAACGGAATTTGTCCTCATGTTGGATACCTCAACTGGATGATGTCAAGGCTCTGAATGATTATGTCAGGGGCCTTCAAGGGATAACATCATGGTGGGAGGGAAAGACCCCCCTAGGTCCAGGACTGCCAAAGTGCCTCTGGTGGAACATCCTCCCTTTTCTCTGGTGCAAGCCTCTGGTATCTCTCTGCCCTTGGATAGGGTTTCAACATCCATCTGGTGGGCCTTTATCCCTATGGAGGTCTGAGCTAATCATGTCCCCATATGTACCTGTCTGTCGGGCATGGTCCTGTAGCAAAAACAAGTACGCTCTCCATTGGCTCATAAGTTAGAGGGATCATATCAATGTCAATCACATCTAATAATCAAGTTACCCAAACATGTGCATAAAACCCCCCTTTTCCCATACAAGTGCTCAAATATGTTATGGTATTCTACAAGATAGGTTTGGAGAGGGTTTCATGACGTCCTATTGGGCTAATTCTCCTTAGGTGTGGGGTGTTTTCAGATGAATACCAATCTAGGTCATGTGAATGCATGAGATGGTGTGGGAATGTTTGGGTAAGGGGTGCAGTGATAACAGGGAAATGTAGGTATTACCTGTGGGTTCCTCTATAGAGGGTGTGTTGCACCTTGTCATGGATGCAATTGTTTCCTATCCCATTCAATGCCTTTTTACTCTTTGTCTTATTGCTTTTTCTTTCAAGAGAATAGTTGGAGGACACTGCCCTGGCGTGGTGACCAATGGTGACAGTGTTACCCACAAGCATTTCACGGAGATGAGAAGGTTGGCTCATGATGAGACCCATTTCTCTTGTCTATGCCACCAAGAGCCACTACCCTGGCTTGGTGACCAGATGAATAGTAGTGTCATACCTCTACATGCCCATGGACCTTATAGGTTGGCTCATGATGAGACCCCCTATCCACTAACTAGGTCTTGAGTTTTATTATATTGTATGGGTCCCCTTTTTCTTGTTGAGAAACCTTTTATTGCTTTCTCAGGGATCCCTGGGTGAAGCATATCAAGGTTTGATCTTGGCTTTTAACTTTTGCCAACCACTTTTACCCTCTGGGCCTTTAGCCCCTTCAAGGCAAGGTACAACCCTTACTTGCTTGGAAAACCCAATGCCTGAACCAATGTAGGGGATATATGAGAGGAAAAAAGATGAAAAGTGATAATTATGGAAGGAATGGAAGGTGAAATTTCATATACCCCCCCAGTGGCAACTCACTCCTAAGGGAAACAGCTTGCTAGGGGATTTTTTCATCCCCCCCATGTATGAACAATTTAAAAGGCATAATGTCTAAGAAAACGTCATGAAGTAAAAGAGAATTTAATAAATGCACATATTCAAATGCTTTGAGAATTAGAGTGACATATACCATGATACCTGGACTCGTTAACTCATGGATCAAGACCCACTGCTACTTCAGAACCAGTTTGATGGGATGGATGTTGTTGTTTCTCACAGAATGTAGGCGTCAAAGAGGAAAATATGGGCCCTTCGGGGCCAAGATGAAGTCAATATGGCTCTCGGTACTCCATGTCTAGTACATGTGGGCCTCAAGACATAATATCCTTAGTTATCCCTAGGATAGGGAATAACATAACCTACAATTACAAATAAGTACAAAAGAACGTGTTGAACTAAAAAATGACAAAACTATCCAATTGGAACAGGTGGGTGGCCACCAATATCCACCTAGATCATACTTGGACTCATTACCTCATGGAGAAATACAGATTACCTTCTGGGACCAAGCCGATGTGGTGGATGTTGTTGTTGGTGATGTGTATAAGGAATCAATGAAAGGGCCCTCTAGTTCTATGCTCTATCCATCTGGCTCTCAACACTACATGTATACAACATGTGGGCCTCGAGACATTATCTCCTTAGTTACCCCTAGTTTGGGGGTAATAGGTGGCATGTTCACACATGTTTTGACTCATATAGTCTTACCTTCATCCAAGTGCATAAGCCCAAATAGATGCTTTCTCACATGGGTATAGGAACCTGTGTGATTTGTATTACAATGGTGGCATTTAAATTTTTTGGTTCCACCCCCTTTTCCTCCCCCAAGCCTTGTGACATACTTCCACAAAGGTTTTAAATTCTCTTTGGGTTTTTGGGGATCATCACTATCATTTTCATTGTCATCATCCCCTTCCATTCCTTCCTCCTCTCCATGGTATGTGTTGTCAAATTCTATTTCTTCATCACTATCATGGGTATTTCAATGTCCTTTGATTCCCACCACCACCATCATAATAAAAAATGGAACCAAAATGACATACCACATAGACATTATCATCATGATTGTTTAACCTTGATAATAACTTGATACCTTCAATAGAATGATGGAGGAGAAATGGGAAAGAGTAGGAGAATAAAACATTTAAATATTCAACATAGTATAATAAACTAGTTTACAACACATGGATTTAAAAAAAAATAAAAAAATAAAAACAAAACAAAACAGAATGGGCTTAAGAGCCTACCTCGTTATCTCTCCAATGGTGGTTGAATACGACTATGAAAGTCTTCAATATCCCTTCCAATCTCTCACAAATGGCAGCGTTCAATCTCCCCTCTAAGCTCTCCAATCTCTCTTCCAAGCTCTCCAATCTCCCTATGGTAACCTTAAATATTCCTTCCAATCCATCCAATCCATTCTAAGGTCTCCAATATCCCTTCAATATCCTCAAGAACTAGCAAGAAGACCACTCAAAACCCTCCTAGAAAATATGATTGAAATGACAAATAGAATGAGAGAAAAATGGAATGAGTGATTTAATCCATTAAAAACCCTATACATACCTTTTCCTCCCTTTTGCATTTTTTCTTGGTTCCCAAACACCCCCAAAAACAAAAAAATTCCCAAGAGGGCCCCACATGCACTGGATCGTACGAGAGCACTCATGGAGCACCTTTTCTCCTAGGAACTACTTGGGAGTGACCCAGGAGTGATGCTCCCTAAGCGCTCCCAGATAGAGCAGGGAGAGTTTTCTTTGGTTGGGAGTGTGCTCCTTGAAATCGATCCAAGAAGAAAGCATTCAAGAAGCGTGATCCTAAGAACACTTCTTGAACACTCCCTTTGGGAGCATGATTCTGGAGTGGGGGAGGGAGGGGGTGCTCCCCCACAATGTAGGATGAAACAACTTTATTCCATTACTTTTCAGTAGGTATTTTTCATTTCAAAAGTTCTTTATCTTGTTTATTATTATTATTCCTTATTACAATTTTTTAGCGAGCACTACCATCTATAGTCCATGAGTATGTATTTAATCATGTGCCACAAATTTATAATGGACACTGCCATCTATAGTCCATGGGAATGTATTTGATCATGTGTCACACTATAAGGTTATCTACTCTTTAGGTCATAAAATTTTAAAGGGGTTTGCATAGTAATGAAGGTACACCTCACAATTGGAGAGGTTGAGTCTATTAATTCTCCTTTGTGCACACATTTTAAGGATTGCAATGGCTAGATTTAAGATTTTGGGATGCATAGGGGTTTCGGTATCGATGCATTTTGGTTGGAGTAGGTTTGGTGACTTGTTTCTTGGAGTTTTTCATAGGAAATTCATCATTGGAGAACACTACTTTTGTGGCTACAATTGCCATAGTGATTTTGTTAATTTTGGATCATTGATACAATGGATGCATGCAATAAAAATATAAAAGGTTGTAGCTCTTTGGACTCTGTACTTGGTGGAGGTGAAACATGTGCATCACCTTTTGAGTGTGTTGAGTTGCATTCTCCATTGTGCATGAGGTGCATTGTCTTAGATGTGTAGTCTTTTGGGGGTGTGGTCATTGACCTTTGCTTCTAATATGCAGCTACGTTGGGATGCTTAGCAGGCTTTGTGATGCACTCCCCTGTCACAATTTTATGGCTTGGGTTTTACCATCCTTTAGGATTATATTTTATAAGTTCTATAATTTTTTGGGGGAGGAATCTAAGCCACTTGTTTTTTAATTTTTTTGTTTATTGAATGCTTCAAGACAATAAATTTTGTAGGAGGGATATAACTAAACAAATTTAGTCCATTATACTTAATCCAAGATAGCATAAAAGGGCATCGATGTTGTAAATAACCATATGTAGGTTTCATGTTTCTCATGTTTTTGTTTAGAATGGTTTTGTAAATCAAGGGCACATATGTTGGTGAGAAGAGTTGAGGAGGTCGACATCGAATACAAATGTGACAAGGGGAGGACACATGGAAGATAATATTTGTCAAGCTTGTTTTCTCCATAACCCAATGTAAATATTGATTGGCTTGTGAATTTTTTTTTTTAAGAAACACCATCCATTTAAAAAATATTTTTGGCATAATAAATAGCAAAATTAAAATCCAAGTGAGAGGTAACCACTAGTCTTTGGGTTAGCTCAATCAATTGGTATTATTTTACTTATTGTGACATTGTTAATAATTTAAAGTACTATGCAAGTCCTTGGTTTATTCCTATGAGGTCAGGGGTACTAAGTATACGTTGCACACTTTACATTGGTTACCATCCTCACAACAATGAAAAGTCCTATGGTTTCCCATGGATTTATTTCCAAGAAAAAAAAAATGAAAAGTAACAACTATATTGGTAATGCAATAGGGTGGTGTGCTCTTATGAATCCCAACACACTAGGAGTACTTAAAATCTATGGTGAGTTTTTTAACTTATGAAATATGACGTAAATATGTGTTTGGTTGGTAGACTACACTTAGTTTAGCTTTAACTATTAGGTGTATGGACTAAAGTAACCTGGTATTAATGGAAGACTGCTCATAGTTTAGCTTTAACTATTAGGTGTATGGACTGAAGTAACCTGGTATTAATGGAAGACTGCTCATATATCTTTTAGCATAAATTATGCCGTTATTAACATTGGATGAGTTTTAAGGTGTTGGAAGTGGTAATAGACTTGATGTGGCACTGACAAAAAAAAAAAAACAAAAAAAAAAAAAAACATCAACAACAAACTATACAATTTTCTTGTCTTTCTTAATAAACGTGGAGAGAAATACCAACTACTCTTTTTTTTTTATTAGTCCTTGTTTTTCTTTTAAGGGATTTTAGTAATTGATTTTCCATTGATATGCCAAATTTCACATATTAATCTCCACCAATTCAACCAATGGCATCAATTATTTGTTGGAAACCCACATAATTTGATTTGAGACATTATGTGTGAGATTTTCTTATTAGTGTTGGTAAACATATATATTTTTCAATCATATGAAAATCCTTTAAATTAACTTTTTTGCAAGTGTGATTTTAAAGCATCATCATTGCTTCATAATTTTGTTATTAATCCCCGTATAAATCATCATGATGACAATGATGGTGGATGTGTTGTGGAATCACTAACAACATTAAAATACGCCCCTATGGAATGCAAGGTGGTGGAAATGGCGTAATATCAAACATTATTCTTAGATTTTGGGAGTACATTCACCTTTGCTTGGGAGTACATTTCACAAGGCATATAAAGACTTTAGTTTCAATAAAGTGTTATATGTATCCAAAAAATTAGTGAAAGTATGGTAGATGCAATTTTTACCTTTACATGGCTATATTAACAATTGAAATCTTATTAAATTCACAAAGCCTTCTTACTTAATAAAAAAAAAATATTTTTGATGGATCATTGAATTATTGTATTGTTAAAAAAATAACATTAGCTAAATATAATACAAGTATAACCTCACAACAAGTGTGTAAATGCACTTTCAATTCCTACTAACTCTAAATTGAAATTTTTCAATATAGGGAGGGAGCCTAGTAGTGGGACACCTTCAGAAAACCACTTTAATTGGCCATGTAGATCATCCCACATGGTGTATGACAACATCCAACAAGGTAATTGTGTGTAGGAGGTAGGAAACGTCTTCATTGTGAATTCAATTCAATGGTTTATCATGTCACTTCTCAATGTTTTTGAACCCTCTCATGACAACCTGACATCTGTGATGGGAATTGATACTTGCTTGGTCTCTCCATATTGCAACCCTTAGAACTTGGCCCTGTAATTGTGTATGGCTTCTTTATAAGTGGTACTCCCTCATGTCTCTATTTTCCTATCCGCATGTCATCATTCATGTTCCATGGAGGGTTTGTTTCACATTCACTCAGTTCAAGTCATTCTCTCTTGTCCATGTGTATTTTTTTGTTTCCTATGTTATGGCCAAGTGAAATTGATTTCTTATCAATGCACTAAGTAAGGGTTGGTTACACTATAGATATCCAAGGTTTGGATTTGGCCATCCAGTTGACCTGTATAGTTGTAGAAGGAGATCACAAAAGTGATGTTTCAATATATGATGGTATGTGGTTTGGCACCATGGCACATATGAAACAAATCAAAATTTGGAGATGGGATTTGACATTCTCTACTCGTGTGAAGGAATCGAAGGTGAATTGAAGCCGTAACACAATGTTTTATCCTCTATAGTTGTTCTTGTCTATATTTCCTTATGTGTTGTGATTGCCTTGTAAAAATTTCCTACACTAGGGAAATTAATGCAACTCATAAAATATCACCTCTTTCCTACAGGCTTTTCAGATCTTAACCTTGTGAGTTTTCAACCTTAAGGCTATTATGAATTATAAATAAAACAAAAACAACAATGAAAAAAATTTCACCTCTTAACAACCCTAATCCACTAGGAAATTCAAGAGAAAATATACCAAAGTGTGCCAACAAGTTTCATCCCTCCATGGAAATATTAACATGCATAAAACAGATCTGAAATCTCAAAAAAACGCTTCTCCTCCAAGCCTCCAAGGACACCAATGAACCTCCTAAGCCATGTGATCCATTGGTTCCACTCCCCATGCATGAACATTGTTGCTACTTGGGCATCCCCAAGTCAATTCAACGCCTCCATGCAAGTATCCAAGCTATACTATGTTTTGTATATATTAATTTCCTCCTCTCGAATTCCAAATGCTCCTCCACCAATGCAGGGTGTTCTTTAAGAAAACAACCTCCTCCATGTGGCTAACATGTATAATTTCACCCAATTGTTTGAAGATCTCCAATGCCCTAAGGAAGAATGGAATGCAAGAATCCAACTAAGGTCAATAAATCACAAGTAAGACATCATCAATGTGAAAATCCATCACAAACCATTCAGGGGATAATCATACACCATGTACCTTGAATATCATGAATAACCACCAAACATTTTTTAAACACTTTCAAAGTAACCCCAAAAGATAACACTACCTCTTTACAAGGAAAGTGTTTTTTCCAACACCAATTGAATCCCTCTGTAACTCCTCCAAACTTGCCATCTAAAAATATGTACCTACTGCAATATTATAATTGACTACTCTCCCCTGAAAAAGAACTATCACCCATCCATCATAGGATGTTATCACATCATCTTGAACCTCCAAAGAACATTGACCACTTATGAATCCAAAGGAACGTAACCTTGGACCATAAGTTAACTACCTGACTCCACCATCTCACGACTCAACATCATAGGCCAAAATCAACAAACACCACATCATGAGGTGTCCAAGATGTTCTACAAAGATAATAATATCTCCATACAAGTCACATTAAGATATGAATCTACACAATTATCTACACAAGTCACAAATATAAACATTTTCACAAGTCACATCCATCTTGAAAATTTATCAAGCTTGTAGTATATGTAACTACGTGTGTGGGGCTATTAACATCATGTGAACATGATAATCCCTCTCATACACCTTAAAACCTCCAATAATTAAAATAACCTGAACTAGGTCAACTCCCTTATCCCAAAAGAATATTGAAGCAAGAGTAACATCATAATTACCTCCCTTTATTTAAGAGAATCCAATAATCTTATCCTTGTACTCTATAATACTTCCATCAATGGAAAACCTAGAATCAACCTCAACATCATCATCCATCAAGGTATCACACCTCACCTCCTCAAGACAATTGGAAGGTTCATAGATGGAAGAAAACAATTTAATATGATTAGCATATCTTCTAGGAGGTACACATTCCATCATTGAATATCTAGGCACTCCTACATGCTCTTGAGCCTCCTCAAAACTAGAAGGTTCATCCAGTCTCTCATTGGAATGTACAAGTTCTATTGAATCAACAAATAACTTGTAAATGTCACCTTCTCTCACCCCTCTAGCCAAATTCCTTGAACTAACAAGACTATAATCATTGATGGTGCACTATTGACCCTCAAATGCAACTCTCCACTCTACATCTATCATATAAACAATTGGAAGAATATTCATCTTCAAACTAGGAACAAACAAAAGATTACTCAACTCAAGAACATTACCTGAAGGAATATGGAAGGAAATGGAGCCAAGTCCTCTCATAAGATAAGTAGAATCATCACCAAGCTCCACACTCATGCCTCCCTCTTGCTCTTGACCTATCATATGTCATATGTCTCAAAGCTCCACTATCTACATACCATCCAACAGTAAACATAGCATTAGAGGAAAAGTGAGAGACCAATGAGAAGGTGGTTTGAATCCATGATGACGACCCATCCACTCACATATGTCATATGCCATATGTCTCAAAGCCAAATCCTCTCATAAGATAAGTAGAATCATCACCAAGCTCCACACTCATGCATCCCTCTTTCTCCTAATGCACTGAATAATGACCTATCATATGTCATATGTCTCAAAGCTCCATTGTCTATATACTATCCAACACTAGACATAGAATTAGAGGAAAAACGAGAGACTAATGAGAAGGTGTTTTGAATCCACGATGATGATCCATCCACTCCTTCTATAGTACCTTCAATCCCTACATCATGTATGTGCGGGTTGACCTCCCATTTCTTCTTCAATGGACACTAGCTAACATAATGTCCCATCTTGTGACATTGGAAACATGTCACCTTTAAAATCAAGTCCTTCTTTGTTGTATATGTACATTCTTCATGTATCCTTTATTGCTAGCGTTCTTCATCCTTATGATGAGACCAATCACATCTACTTTCCCTTGTTTCCTTGAACAAGATTGCAATATGATTTCTTCCTACACAAGATCAATCCAAAATTTTATGAAATTTGGAAAGGTCTTATGAGGATAAACACCCTAAAAAAATGCATTTAGGATGGAATAAGTCCATTCAAAGAAATGGACACCGAATCTTGATCCTCCATCTGTGTTCCAATGGTGACCAACTAATCTCTCAACTCAATGGTCTTGGTCAAGTAGCTCACTATAGTAATTGTTTTTCTCATACGGATAGTTGAACACTAGTTTCATAAGAGCATCCATCGAGAAATACAAGAGTTTTGAAACAACTCAACCCAAGCTCCAAACACGTTCTTAGTTGTATTTTTCTCTACAATGTGAGAGATGAAATGATCTTTCACTTAACAAAAAATGATTCTCTTAGACTTTGATTCCTTCTTTTGACGAGTGGCCAATTGTGATGGATTTGTAAGTTTTGGAATCACTTTCTCTAAATTCTCCCATTTATTGGCTTCCTCCATAAATATTTGAAGCCTAAGATTCTAAGGAAGAAAATTGGAAGCTCCATCCAACTCCTCACTCTCTAATACCCTAAAACAATCTTCAAGTGCAGAAATAAAAAATATATGAAGTAAACAATCCCTTCCATGCTCAAACACTTCTCCCAAGTGACCTAGGTGTGAATCCATAACAACCTCAACAAGGTCAATATATCTTCTAGGTATTCTTCCACTGAAATACCAACTCCCTCTTACACCTAGAGTGATCTCATCCACAAAATCTCTAATACCATGTATAAATTTTGCACACTAGGGAAATTAATGCTACTCAAAAAAATTCACCTCTTTCATATAGGTTTCCCAGATTTATCTCCGTGAATTTTCAACCTTAGGAATACTATGAAATATAAATAAACCAACAAAAACAACAGACAATATTTCACCTCTTAACAACCTCAATCCACTAGGAATTTCAAGAGAAAATATACCAAAGTGTGCCAATGAGTTTCAACCCTCTAGGGAAATCTTATTATACATAAAACATTTCTGAAATTAAATTTATGACATCTATAAATATAGCAGAAAATCTACCCTGTCTTCTTCAATATTAATGTTATATCACTTAACATTGTCAACCTTAACTTATGTCAAATCAACAAGACATACTAGTGTTGGAAATTACCAAACCATGAAGAAATAGATCACTGAAAATCAAATATGCAATAGAGGCAATTTTGGATAGCTAAAAACTTCATATATGTGTGTATAAATATGAAGTTCATGTACATACCATATCCTTGTCCCAAGGCTATTACAATCCTCTAGCTTTTGAAAACCCTAGCTAGAGGAAACCAAGAAAACTCTAGCTCACACCAAGGAGCTCCAACAAGTAAGTATCACATAAGCATGTCCTCTAAGGCCAGACATATCCTTTTCTTGTTCTCTTCCACAAGTACACAATAGAGTTTTGTCACAAAACCGTCATCTCCAAGTTTATAAGGGATGAATCCCTAACCCTAGTATTGAAGATGCTCCAAAATCTCCAAGAAACACTAGCGACTCTAGGACAAAAGAGATAAACTACAAATTAAATGAAGATGCACAAGAGAGAGGAAGACTAGTGCACTCCTCTTAGTCACATCTCTAGCAAAGTATAATGATCAAGAATGAGAATGATGAAATGAATATCTCATTTATATATATGAGATCTAAGAGAGGCCAAAAAAACATATGTGGCCCTAATCCCTTACAAGAAACCTACAAATCCATAAGTAGGCTCACACATTTGGAGCACTACACTCCAAGGGTACACATGTCAAGATCCAAGGTGATTTCATACACAAGAAAGACACCAATCCAAGGGAACTCCATGAGATGTGTCCAACTATCCTCCTCCAAGCCTTCAATAACTCTAATGAACCTCCTTAGCCATGTGCTCCACTGGGTCCACTCCCCCTACATGAACATTGTTGCAACCTAGGCATCCCCAAGTCAACTCCATGTCTCCATACAAGCATCCAAGCTACCCCATGTTGTCTAGGGATCAACACCCTCATTTTTAATTCCAAACTCTCCTCCTCCAATGAAAGGTGTTCTCCAAGCTAGTGACCTACTCCATGTGGCCAACATGTAGAATGTTACCAAGTGTTATGAAGATCTCCAACACCCTAGGAGAGAATATCATGCAACCATCCAACTAAGGTCAAGCAATCATTGAATAATCCATATCCAATGTGAAAATTCATCATGGACCATCCAAAGGTTAATCATACACCATGTACCCCAAATCGCATGAAGCACCTCCAAAACAAGGTGTAAACACTTTTAGAGTAACCCTAAAAGATAACATGTCTCTAATTTTTGTTTGTTTTGTGGTTATTTTTATAGGGAAATCATGGAGGATTTAGTTGTGGAGATACACAAGTGTTGTGTATGATGGTAAATGAGGCACTGAGGGTGGAGAAAGAGTTTTTGAGTGGTAGGAATTTATTTCTATCAAGCCTATGAACCTCTCTATGTTTTTTAACACAATAGATCTTTAATGGAAATATATTTCCTCTATGTTTTATAAATAGTTTTTTTTTATGTGTTTGGGTTTGCTTGCATTTATGTTTGGGTTGAGTGTTTTTGTTAAATGCATGCATTTAGGTTTGGGTTCAATGTTTGATTTTCCATGCATTTGGGTTTCAGTTATTGCTCAATAATAGTGACAATTGTCCTTTCCTTCACTAGTAGTGCCCTCATATCTCTTGATATAACTTCCTATTTAGACGACATTGCAGGGATTCCTAATTGAATTCTCTTTTGTTGTGACTGAGAAACATGACTCAAATCTTTGTTTGAACCACTAGAATTGCATATAGAAGGTGATACATTGAACCTCAACTTGCAAGTCTTTAGTGATTCCCAACACAAGAAGTGAACCTACACCTCATCAAGAATATTTGAGCATTGAATTTCCGGTATGGATTGAATTATACCATGAAGTAAATATATAGATCTCCTCCCTATTTGAGGCTCCTACAACATTGTGAAGATTTCAATAAAATGAATTTATATGGCTTACAAACTCTAAATTCTCTACTCTATACCTGGGATTACATCAATTCAAGCCCTAATTTATGTCGGTTATAATTTTTAATGCATTTGATCTATTAAGCATACCCAAATATCGACCATTGTGTTTATCGATTGAGCATATTGATTTATCCCTTGTCATAAATAAATGGGTGGTTTGGGGATAATAGTTGGTTTTTTGTTTTGGTATGTCTTTTACATGGGAGAAGAAATATCCAAAGTGCCATTAACCTACTTGCTTACTTCAATTGCATTTATTGTAGGAATTGGTGTGTCACATACAAGAATTTTAATTGCCTTTGCCTTTATTGTGCGTAGATATTGTCATTGTGGATGTGCAATCTATATGCCATTATGCATTAACTATTCATTAACCAATTCATTCATTATGATGTTTGGGTATGTGTAATGAATTGTGTTTGGGTATGTGTATGTTGTTTGTGTTGCAATTAGAGCATGTGTAATGGAGTTGTGCTAATATAGTTAGTATGGGAATGAGTTTGTGTATGTAAATGACATCATTGGTGATTATGCAACACTTTGAGGTGATTTACTTGCAAGGATTGCCCATTTATTACCATCATATTGACCCTAGTTTTAGATAGTGGGTACATCATATGTTTTGGCCAAGATATTTTTGAATCATCTTTAGAATGGACAAAACATATTGTTTTGGTTTACAACTTGAAATCATGCTCATAGCTTCACAAATGGTAAGTTTTATATTTTAAAATATTTCTTTTACATGGGAGAAGAAATATTCAAAGTGCGTTGAACCTACTTGCTTACTCTACTTGCATTCATTATAGGAATTGCTTTGTCCCATACCAGAATTCTGATTGTCTTTACCTTTATTGCACATAGAGATTGTCTTTGAGGATGTGCAAACTTTATATCATTATGCATTATTTAATTCATTCATTATGAATTATGGTGTTTATGTATGTATAATGAGTTGTTATTTAGGTATGTATATGCTATTTGGGTTACGATTATGGTATATGTAATGGGGTTGTGCTAGAATAGTTTAGTATGGGAATGAATTTGGGTATGTAGTTGACATCATGAGTAATAATTCAACTCTTTGAGGTGATTCACTTGATAAGGATCATTCATTTGTTTAACATCATCTTGACCCATGCTTTGGATAGTGGGTACATCGTAATTTTTTGGCCAAGATATATGACTTTGTCTAATATTTTAGAATAGATAGAACTTATTGTTTTGGCTTCCAACTTAAGCATTGATGCTTATAGCCTCACAACGATAGGTTTTTTATTTTTAAATGTGTCATTTACATGGGATAATATTTCTTCAAAGTGCCTTGAACCTACTTTCTTAGTCTACTTGTATCCATTGTAGGAATTGCTTTGTCCCATACCATAATTGCAATTGTCTTTACCTTTATTGTGCATAGAGATTGTCTTCATGGATCTGTATATTTAGGGTTGGGTTGTTGATCACACTGGAAGGTGAGGTTGGCCGTAAATGTTTGATTTAATTTGTAGGTAGAAAGAAGTGTTGAGATAAATTTGGGTTGATGTTAGGCATATCAGAATCCCATTTTCCGCAAACATTCTCCAGCTATCAACCAATTTGTAAGATATGAAAGGAAATCTGTACTTCAAGATTGAACGATTTTGGATTGAAATTAGGACACATGGTAAGGAATTTTTATAATTTTAGAAAGTTATGGCAGTTTTCCTTTATTTCCATACTAAATAGATCACATAGTAATGCATTCTAGCAAAAACATTATTTTGTACATGCAAGTCAAAGTCTTGGTGTTAACACTCTCCTTAAATGTGATCATTGGTGGTTGATGCCACTTTCCTAGACTTTTGAATTAAATCCACCTTTTAGAATATTGTGACCAATTCTATGAAAACATTGATTCTAACTTGTCATTCCTTGATTGATTGATAATCAACATCCTCTTAGAGATTTTGGGTCGATCCATTGGTGTCCTTTTCACTTCATTATTATAGACATAAAATATCGAGGTTTCTTTCATCACAATCCTCTTTTTTTCAATGGGTCCCAGAAGTATTGCTTATGAGTTATTATCTTTTGAATATTCAATCTCATTGTTACTTCTTGTCCATTGCAATGATAATCTCTAGCATTTTGCAATTCCTTGTATAATATCATTTTTTTATACACCTCTAAGTCTTCCAACTCATCAAGGTTGACCATTATTACAAACCATATTTATGGCCTTCCATCTCTTCTCTTACCATTTTTTTTTAAATCACAATTCTCTACATTATGATTTTCTCCATAGAATGAATCTACTAGTTTTTGGTATTTGTGGAAAATGATTTGCATAATGGCTCAAGTTGTTGAATTTTCAATTTTCAGATCTGATAATTGATTTCAAACATAATTTTATGCCATTGTTATTGTAGAATAATTACACACTGAAAATATCAACCAAAATAAATTTGCAGTGGAAACAACATAATCATAGAAAGATAGCCATGCACAGTAGACACAAGATTTTATCTTGGGAAACCCAACCATGGGAGAAAACCCAACAATTTTTCTTAAGAAGAATTTTAGCCAATAAGTACATCACCATCAATATGAAGAAACCCAACACATAAACAATTTCTCCCGTGTATGAGGAAGAAACATCAAAGATAGTGAACCCTAGACAAGATAGCGCACCTCAAAAGTTGTGCAATTGGAAACTGTAACTGTAACTGCAACTAGGACTTGCACACTTGATGAGAAGAGTTGTGTGTTGTGTCAAAATGAAATGATCCAGCGTTTATTTATACAGTTTGAGTCACCTTTAATTTACTTGTGGGGCCGACTTGTACTTTTTTCTTAAATATCTTCTTTAATGCTTTCTGAGGTTTCTTCAATGATTTGTATGGTTTCTTCTTCACTAGAAAAGTTGTTCATGAGTTTTGTTGATGTACCATCCCCTCACATGCACGTCTAATTAATATAGGGCTCTAATGTTGATTAGATCCACCGAGAATCCCCTCATCACAAGAGGTCCGTTGAGCCTACATCTTCAACATTAGACTATACTTGTAAACAAGTCAAACCTACCTTATAAAAAATAGATCACTCCATCCTGGAGCAGGCAATGTGAGAGAATATCGAGTCTTCTTCACTCCTTTCCAAATCAGCATGACTAATA
>SNQJ01S0166458.1:0-10390 GCA_010110895.2 Picea sitchensis | reverse complement strand
ATTCATTAGCACATCAGAGGAGCTTCCCCCATTGGATGAGGAGGGACAGTTGGAGTTGGTTCCAGAGGAGGTACTGGAGTTTCGGGAGCGAAAAATGAGGAGTAGGGTCATCATAGAGTGTTTGATCAGATGGAGAGGGCTTCCAGTAGAGGACGTTACTTGGGAGAGCGAGCAGGTGTTGCAACACCCTGGATTGGTATTGCTTGAGGACAAGCAATTTCGGGAAGGGAGGACTGTAATGTCCCTTTTCAAATAGGAGCTCCAGAGAGGAGGCTTAATGGTCTAAACTGCCCCGTTAGACTATAGCCAGGGCCAAAAAGGGGTAAACAGGGTTACTAGAGGTCACTCCAGTCAAAGGTGTATGTTCCAGTCAAAGGTGTATGTTCAGAAAGTGTCATTGAGCTAAAAGTGGTTAAAAGCACTTTAAAGCCAAGTTGAGCTAAAAATAGAACATACGAGCTAAAATTAGAAGTCAACAACAAATTAGGGTTTTAACAATGAATTAGGGTTTTGGGAAGCTATAAGAGAAGGGTCAGCGACCTAATTCATCATTATGTAGATTTTGACTTGTCATTGAGGAGAGAGGCACATCTCAGGAGAGATAGTTCAGTGGATTCCAGGAGGAAGACACTAGTTGGCTGATTTCGGTGTTGAGAGACACACCCTAGTCACCGGGAAGATAACTCAGATCTTCCATTGATCTTCAACAACAGTTTCAGGTTGCAGCAAAAAGGGCGTACTTATTCAGGGTGAGGGCGCAACTTCTGAGGAGGTTCAGTGGATCGACTTGTCCCATCCAGGGAGAGTTCAGAGATTCTCCTCTGACCTAGATGAGAGGAAGGCAAGATGCATCTTTTGCCTGGTTTCTTGTCATATTCCGATGGAGGAATCTTTTGGGGCACATTTTCCAGACTTGCGAGTCCAACTCTTTGGGCAGACACATTCAGGGTTCCCGAGTGATCATCAGATCAGATCCAGGGAAACCCTTCCGACCCATTTCACAGTAGGCCAAGGCGATCATTTTGAGATACATCTCATCCGATTCCGACGGTGGAATCACTAGGGTGCAATTTTCCAGTGAGAGAGGGGCTCATTCCCCCAGGGGGGATCCATCTGGGGTCCAGACACACCAGCAGAGGGGCGGGTCAGTCACCATGACTGAGAGCTAGAGCAAGGCGCACCATTTGGGACAGTTTCCAGGCCATTCTGAGAGGTTTAGCCACCGGGGCAAACTTTCCAAACTTTCAGCAGTTACCGTGCGAGCTGCCATAGTTCCAGCTCATCCATTGATCCCGTAATGCTCATCTATTATTGGGTATTATCATTTAGTTTTCTTATTGTATTCCGGCTAAGATCCTTGTCATTTGATCTAGCCGAGTGATTCATTTTTATTCAGTCGCATGCGGCATTGTACTCACAGAGATATCATAATATAAGATTTGCAGTCTTTTGTCTCATTTATCATCTATATAGTCATTTATATGATGTAACAATGAATTATCTACGATAGATACATCAGATTATCAGTGTTTCCCAGACTAGTCAAGTTAGGAACATTACAGGTTATTAGATCCTAAATTTGTGGATTTTGGCTCCTTGAATTATGGAGTTGAGGAAAACTATATAAACCCCCTATGTAAAGCTCTAGGCATGAATCCTTTATGGATCATCCCTTGGTGGAGAGAGAGCTCAAATGTAGTCCTTCTGGTGTCTGAAGAAATGTCACTTATGTGAGTGCCTTAAATTCTCTTTTGTGTGAGAGAAGGCTACTCTGGGTTTCAACCCTCTAAGGAGCATGTGCCACATTTTGTGAGAAGATTTTGACCCTTTCAAAGAAGAATAATCGAGTGATTCGTATTCCAAGCGGATCTAGAGACGTAGCCAGAAGGTTCTGGTGAATTCCGTTAACACCTCGGTGATCTCTTGTCTCATGTTTTCTTATGCATGTTTTATTTCCGCAATTATGTTCATTAAATGCATTAAGTATTGGATTATGAGACTTGTTGACCGCCCATTTTGCAACGGTGGTCAACTCATGTGCCATGAAGTATTCATCTATGTTGAAGACAGTTATTGGTTCTATTTGGGTATCTGATACCCTGGTTTCAACCCTCTAAGGAGAGCATGTGCCACATTTTGTGAGAAGATTTTGACCCTTTCAAAGAAGAATAATCGAGTGATTCGTATTCCAAGCTGATCTAGAGAGACGAGCTGGTTCTCAGAATTCAAGCACACCTCTAAGATCTCTTGTCTCATGTTTTTTCATGCATGTTTTATTTCCAATTATGTTCATTAAATGCATTAAGTATTGGATTATGAGACTTGTTGGATCACTTCCATTTTGTAACGGTAATAACTCATGTGCCATGAAGTATTCATCTGTGGAAGATGTGCTTATTGGTTCTATTTGGGTATCCATACCCCATCATCAAAATTTTGTAAATCCACTTCAGACCTCACAAGGTTAATAATGTGACAAGTCCTATGGATCATAGTTAGGTCGTGCAATCTTTGGGTAATCCATTGGGGTCTTCATCAGTGATTTTTATCTCGTGTTGTCAATTGTGACAAGCTCTTGGGTCGACTTCCTGAGTTTTTCCTCCATCAATTTCCTCCAAAGTGGTGGAAGGCGCCTCGATGGTGTCATTCCTTGGTAACCTTGTATAGGAATGTTGTAAATGAGACTCATGCCAGTGCTGTAGAAAGTTTCAAGGAATTTCACGAAGTCTAGATAGAGTTTTTTTAATTAATTAAATTTTTACAATTTAATTAATTAATTTTTGAGCTTATAATGTAAAACTGATCTTTGGGATTTTGATAGGGGTATTTGTGCTCAAAAGAAATGGAATAGCACCTCCTACACCCATAGACCAAGTCACTGGGCCAGTAAGTTTTGCTATGTTTTAGCGCACTCGTAGTCACCAGTCAAAACAACAATTTTAATTGCTAAAGTGACATTAGTCAAATGTAAAAATCATTGTAATTTTGAGTTAGTGAGGAAGTGTTAAGGTGGAAAGGGTGTTAGGACCCTCCTAACCTATCCAAACTCCATCCTAACCTTTCCCAACTTAATTCAACCTCTTTAATTCACTTTTTCAACTTTCTAATTTTTGCCCTAAGGGGAAAACGACCACTAACCACCAAATCCCTTGCACTACCTTGAAATCTTGAGGCCTCCACACATGGTGCTACTTCCCCTGTATTACTCAAAACCCCACCCATACCAAAACCCTAACCCAAAACCTATTCTAACCCTCTTTCCACCTTTTACACTCAAAAATATGGCTCCCTAGGGAAAGTGACGTTTTTCCTTAGTGGAGGTCATAGACTTATTTGGGGCCTCCCCTCATGAGTTATGACTCCCTTTGACCCCCACATCACCTCCTAGTATGATGAGATCCCTCCTTTTTTCTCATTAATTTTCCTCTATTTCTTCATTTTCACACTTTTTTGGCCCTCCAAGAGGAGTTACGCCTCTTCTTGAAACTCCACAAATGATTTTCAAAAAAATTATTTGGACCTCTCACCTTCCTGCATCAATCTCAAGGCCTCTCACACCTCTTGCTTGATCCCAACACCTCCACATTTTTCTACACACCGTAGATTTAGTTTTCAAACCCTAGATGGTGTACCCACCATTGAGATTTGCTCATTTGATGTGGATTTGACACTTGAGTTCATCCAAGTGCCTCTACCTCTTGCCTCTCTTGAGGTGCAGAACCCTCCCTCACCTCTCTTTACTCACCACTTTGAGCTATCATATGCCAACAATTCTTCCCATCTTCTCGTTTCTTTGCCAACTCTCCACCACTCCATTTTCTAGAGATTCTGAGCAATTAGTTGCCCAAGACTCTCTACACTTTGGATGAATAAAGAAAGCTTTTGAGGACATTTTGGATTTCTAAGATTAGTCTTGTGATCAAAACAACATGAGGTGATCTTGTTCCTTCTCATTTTGTGATTTATATGCAAGCATTCTTGGTAAATTAGTTTATTGAGGTGAATCAAATATACATTAGTGTTGATGATTTATGTATTGAATGATTAGATAGAATCATGAATTAGTTCATATTTTTATACTAATCAATCATACTATTCTGCTATAGATCTACATTGTGTTTGAGTTGCAAGCTTGTCTCATTGTGTTAAAGTTTGGAAGAGACTTTAGAGCACATTTCAACCTTGGCTTGCTCAAACTCCTTTATTTGCCTTTTTACATCTGGATATATTAAGTGACAATCGGCTAATGAACACTTATTTGTTGTCTTCAAAATGACGTATTTTGAAGGTGTAAGCTGCATACAAAACCTAGGAGGCTTCCCAAATACTTCCTCTTGGTTTGGGTAACATCTCCTCTTCTCTTCATTCTCTAAGTTTTCTGCACATTTCTAAGTCTTTTGGGCCCCAAAATAAACCTAACTTAGATTAGCTATTCTTTGTCCATATAACTTGTTAGCTTAGATTCTTTTTCATTCATTTGTTATCAGACAAGTAAGCTACCCTCTTGGTCAAAATCAGGAGGCTTGCCAACAATCTTTGACCTTAGTATTGGTGTTTCTTTTCAAGTTCTTCATTGCTATAAAATAGATCTAATAAATGTTAACAATAATTAAGATAGTTCTTGCCCAAGAGGCTGTACCTAGTCTCTTCATGTATGTGAAGGACATAAGACTCAATGCCCTCCCCTTTCTCTCAGGCAAGTTTATCTTGGTAGTGTTGACCTCACTTGCTCTACACCTTTTGGGAGTCATCCCCAATATCGCACTTGGCTTAAGGAAATTAACTTTGTGGTGATTTTCATGCTTATAAGTTGATACATCTTAGATAAGTTCTTTATTTGCAAGTTTATTTCTTCCTTAATCTTTCATATACTCTCACATCTCAAGGATATATGGTTAGATAACTTTGGATAAGGTGGTTAATGCTTTAGATCTTTCCCTTTTGAGTTATTTCCATTAATCCCAGGGATGCATGTGAAGTGATAACATCTTTTGGAGACCACACCAAGCTAAGTTTCATTAATCTTTTAAAGCTCTTTCACTATCATAGCTTAGCAAACATATGTGGTAATGGTTAATTTGTGAACACATTTTAAAGTACCCTTTATGCTCAATTACCTAGCATTTTAGCTCTCACTACCACCATTTGCTTAACACTCACCTAATCTATTTGCACATTGATGCTCAATGCTTCACATACTCAGTTGATGCTCAATGCCTAGTGTTTCATTCCCTTGCACTTCACATTTTTAATGGTTTTAATGTTTGCACGCTAACACCTGCTCACTACTTCTTATGGTTTACACACACACTTGGCATACACATGTGATATAATATTCATGGTTTAGATGTTGATGGTTTGACACTAATTGCTCACGGCCTCATACACTTTTTAAGCTTTAACACTTCAACACATTGCAAGCATTTCATTAATCTTACATCACATGCTTATGGTTTAAATCATTTAAGTATTCAAGCTTCATCTTATTTCAATTGCTAGTAACATTACATGTGGTGGTTTATGGTTTCATAGTTCAATATCTTGTAAGTCTTTTCATGTGATAATATATTAAATGGTTTAAAATATCAGGCTATCTTTGTCATATATCTTTACATGTTGATGGTGGTATAATCATACTTTTTCAAGCACCTCGCTTTTCATACTTTTGCTCACGGCCATACGCTAAAAGCCAAAATAAAAGTGCCTAAAACTCATTAAAAAATACACCCAACACACCTAAAGACCCCACCCAGGGTCCTAATAACTCTTAGTAACGTTTTAGGGGTCTTAAACATCTCCTCCACCATCTAAAACGGGTTTGAAGGACACCGCTTGGTGGCGGGACCCATTCCAAGTGATTTCATGGGGAGATCCTGTCGGGACTACTTTCACTGGGTGACTGGGCTGACCTTGGAAGTTAGGGTGGGGACTCGTAGCCCCAATATCTTGAGCACCTGTAGTTATTTGGTGGAGAAGAAGGATTGAGACACACACCTAGACTAGGGGTGGGAAATTAAAATCTTTAAGAAAGTACACTTAGCTGCATAGATCACTGTGTTTGTTTGGGGAAGTAGATGTATCGCATAGGCAACATAACTTGTGATTATTTCATTGCTATATCCATCTACTTGCAACTACTTGTCTTTATCTTCATGTTGGTGTGACACCTTGATTTATTATCTTGAATATCTTATTGATCAATCATCTTTGTGGTGTGAGTCAAAGAGTATCCCATTTGGGGAGGCATTACTTCTCTTGATTCTTGAGTGCTTGTGTGATTGTAGCCGCGGAAGGCACCCAATAGAGTAAGTGCTATTTGGGGTACGTTTGCAAACCTTGAACACTTACATTTGTGTATCTTGTATTTGATTTGTACATCTTTTGTGTATCTTGTAATTGTTGTAAACCTTGTAACACTTGGAACCATTTGTAAGTTAAACTAATCTTTGTTTGGGTAGCTTACCTGATTTAATTGTAAGACTTTTGTAACTAACCACCCTCAAACATAGTTGACCCCATAGTCCAACATTAGGCACTAGTCTTAGTTGACTTAGGGAAAGGGTTGACTTTCATTTAGATCTTAGACTTGCACTTGCATTGTCGCTTGTCATCATAAAGGCTTCCTTTGGCCTATAACAAAATAAAACCAACTCCTCTAGAACACTTAACTAACTTAGCAACTTAGGGGACAACCCCCTTTGGCTTCCCTAGAGGCTAGGAGTAAGCCTAGACGAAAGAGGTGTTCCACTAAGGTGACATAGGCTTGGAAACCACATTGTGGTGTCTCCGAGGGCACACTAAGTGAGTACAGACTTAGCTCACGCTAGTAAGTGTGTATTAGGACTAACAAGACTAACACATCCACCAAGTTAATATTCAATTTGAATTCAAGTATTCATAAGTACATCTTTTCACCTTTGATGCAATCAAGTTCAAAAGATCCACAATTGTAAATATGACCTTAATTAAGTGGCCTAGAACCAAACCAAATTTGGTATTAGTGTCACCCATGTTTCAGATCAAACAGTAACACCCTACTGCTATCATTCAACAATTTTACACTAAAATTATTAATCTAAATTACATGCAACAACGAAAACAAAAATATTAGAGATGAATCATCAACACAACTAAGACACAAATTGCTCAGAACCTTATCACCAAATACTGAGGGAAAAACCAGCCCTCCTAGCTAATACAATTTCACCAAGAAACTGAGGACAACCTTGTCCTTTCTCGAACATAAACTCGAGGACAAACTTGTCCCTCTCAATAACCCGAAAATCGACAAATACAAAACTTAGAAAATACCCGTGAATCCTCTACTAGCACCGCTATAATACGACATCTCCTCATACCCTACGGGACGTTTCGGCCATAATGACCATCGACATTAGCAAGACGGATCGTTGTACTCGCCAAAAATCTCGCATCGCAAGTTGCCAATCATCACCTCTACATGTGCATTCGCTATCAATGGGACTCCATACCGCTAATGCTATTAATGCATGTCCAATGTATAGTATAGCATGTTCAGATAGGGAATTGCCACACGCAGGACTCCATCCTCACACGGTGGTCGGGTTTTCTCAAACGCAAGCATTGTTTCTCCTCCTCCTCTCCCTCACACTGTGCCTCTTTGGTTGGAAAGATGCCTCCTGACGCTGACGACACAAAAATCCTCCCTCAAAGCCTAGCCAATTTTGTCTCACACCGCGTAATTTCCCTTTACAAAATTTGCAAGCTCCCAGCACAAGTGCACTCACTTATGCTAACTCCATCATGCACAATGATCAAATGTCACAATGACATCTCTCCCTTATATGTGTGTCTTATGAGTGAGTTTAGGCACCCCCTTCTAAACTCAACAATTAATAGAATATTTTATCCTCTTGTGGGTATAGATCCCACACAAGCCAATTTGAGATCAAACCAACCCTCCCAACCAATACAATTTCACTAAAAACCGAGGACAACCTTGTCCTCTCAATAACCACAAAATCAACAAATACAAATTCAACAAAATACCCAAAAATCCTCTGCTTGCAATCTGCTACAACAACTGACACTTGTACCCTTGCTGACGTTAGCAGTACAGATTGTTGTACCTGCCAAAAAACTTGCACGTGCGAGTTGTCAATCACCTCCACATGTGTAGACCTGTTGTCACATGCACACCTACTGCCTGTCACCTCACACGTGCAGGTTTGTCCGTATTGTACCTACTCACATAAAAGGACCTATCCTCATATGTAACTGGTTTTCTCTCACAAGTGCAATCAAGCTTCCTCCTCTCCCTCACTTGTGTGCCTCTCTTGGTCGGAAATATGCCTTCCTTTGGCAAAGGACAAAACAAAAAATCCTCAAATTGTAATGAACCAAATGCTCAAAATATCATAATATAATGTATACACATCGTGTACATAATGTGAGCGTGGAGCACAACTCCCATATAGATTAGTTACACAATAATTCCTAGTCAATAGAACCCTCCAAAAAACTAAATACCTTTCATACTTCACAATTCACATCTCACAATAATGAAATACATGACCTATATATATACTCTATTCACACTTATACATGAGGCCCCTTTACTACTCTAACAATCTATTGAATATGTTTTACACATTACATGTACATTTAGGTCCATATATGCACTGGTCATATCATATACATTTAGCCATATATATGTCCCATAGGGGAACCCTCCAAATAACCAAATAGTTTTCATACTTCACACCACATGTCAAATAATGAATACATGACTCTATATATACCTATTCACACTTGCATGAGGCCCCTTTACCATTAGGGCAATCTATTAGATATGTATTTTACACATTACATGTAACATTTAGGCCCATATATGACTCTTGGGGTCATATCATATACATTTAGCTATATATATGCCCCCATTGGTCATAACATAGTACCCTCCTTAAAAACTTGTCCTCAAAGCTTTGGTAATTAAATGCTTCACATGTGATGAAACCAAGTAATATGATTCTCTTATGTTCCTGCTCATTATTCCATTGTTGATGATCTATCCACCCAAAATCAATTCTTTTTGACCTTAATCCTTGGTGTCTAGTTGTTGCATAATTTTCTTTCCTTTGATTCCATGTATTTTGTTGTAGCTTCCTCCAATTTGTGGTGGTTGTTGGTCTCTAATAATACCTTGTTGAAGACTCAGTTTTCAGGATGCCTTGTTCCACAATATTGACAAGTATTCCATCTTCTTTCTTCATAATGTTGATATCACCCTTCTTGTCTTCCTTGAAATGTTTCCCGGTAATTGTTGATTTTTCAATGTTTAGGGTTAAGCATGTAGTTCATTTTAATTTTTCATTTGTCTTAACCATAAACAATAATGTTGCAAAAAACCAAGATCACAAGACTTAAACACCATGCACAAGAACACAAGAAGTATCCCTGGAAAACCCTTCTCAACAAGGGAAGAAAACCCACCAAATCCTTTGCTATATTCTTCAAGAGAAAGACTCACCACCAATAAGACTTAGCACACAAGAGGGTGCTTCAAACCTAGAAATATCACTAAGAGTGGTGCACACTTCTCCCAAGAAGATGTACTTGCTGAAATTTCCAAACTTGTATGAAGGAGTTGTTCCACAATGGGGAATCTTCCTTTATTTATATTAGACTTGTCCTATCAACAGAAGTGTCTATTGGCACAATAGGGTTGACCTCTCTAAGTCACATTATAATTAATATTAACCAGATTAATTATCTTTTACATTTATTATCAATCACATTAAGGTGGGGCCTGTTATCCATCAAAGTTGCACTAGGATGGACTTCCAGCGAGCCGCCGAAGTTTGAATATTATTGTTCAAAATTTAGAGTTCTGAAGTTCAGCTGGTCATAAAGACCAACCTTTTTTTCTTTACATTTCCATGAAAAATTGTAATAAGAGATGTTGCATGATGAACTTGTAACATGTCTTAGCCACCTTAAGTCTTAAGCGTGAGTTATACTCTGGAGTGTTTTTTCACTTTCTAATTATATTTTGCCGTTTTCAGGCAATTTATAATTTATGAGTTTTTTCACTCAATCCCTCAAGAGCTGGAGTATATGCCCATGGTTAGGCTTGAGCATGTATCTAAGCCTAGTGTCTAATGTATATTACCATGCTAAACTTTCTCCTAGAGTCTTATGGAAATGTATTAAGTCCCCCTTAGGATTTTTTAATTTTTTCAGTTAATTAAAAAATTGTCAGAATTCGGCAATTTTTAATTAAAAAATAAAGATGTATGAAAAAAGTGGTACTAGGGGACTTAATATGCGATGGGGGTGCTCATTTTTGGACCTAGAGCACCCATATTACCTAAGTACCCACTTGGTTGAGCAAAAATAGTGATTTTAATCA
>SNQJ01S0166457.1:6980-21097 GCA_010110895.2 Picea sitchensis | reverse complement strand
AAGAGTTGACCAGGAACATTAAGGTAATGTTAATATTTGAGAATGATGTTCCTTTGATTGATTCAACCTTGCGGGTTATCAAGAAAAATATTTTTTCATCATAATATTCGATAATGTCCATACCTTTGTATAGTGTGCCTAGATTTTATGCCACAGTTGAAGGGGTATTGGACTGTTATAATATTGCTCAAGAATACCAGGAGGATTAAGACCCCAGGAATTTGCAGATACCAGAAACTGAAGGGAAGCGCATAGTAGAGGGACCAGAAATTGAATCCATGGTGTACTCCAAGCACTTGAGAACATGGAAAGTGAACATTGGTACAAAAGACAAGCCTAAGTTTGAAAACACATGAGACTACTGGAGTGAAGAGACAATCGAGAATATTTTCAACTTATTGCATGAATACTAGGATCTGTTTCCAACTACGTTCTCAGAGATGAAAATAATTGTCGGGGAGTTAGGAGAGATGAAGATTCCAATGAAGATAGATGTCAAACCTGTGAAGTAGAGACCATGTATAATGAACCCAATGTATAAGAAGAAGGTAAAAGTAGAGATAGATAGGATATTGGAAGTTGGAATTATAGAACCAGTTGAAGAATCAGAATGGATCAGTCCAATGGTAGTTTAGTATAATAAGACATGAGGAATTAGTATGTGTGTAATCCTGATAAAGTTGAATGATTCTTTTTTACATGACCCATTTCCTACCCCATTTATAGATGAAGTGTTGGAGAACATAGAGGGACATGAAGCCTATTCATTCACAAATGGATTTTCAAGATATCATGAGATCAATATTTTGAAGGAAGATAGACATAAGAAAACTTTTGTCACATATTGAAATTTTTACTAGTTGATGCAGGAGCATCACTCCACCTCAACAATGCGCCAACTAGCTAGCACATTAAAGCGCATTCAAGAGAGGGAGAGACACCAACCCTCCCATTTTTAAATTTGAAATATGATCCTATATAAATTAATGTTGTAATCTTGAGTGAAAACAAAGTCATGCCTTTGTGCAGACAAAAGATAAGGTCTCCTTTAATGGCTGATAGGTTGATGGCTCTAGATTCAATTTAGACTATATGGCCATTAAAGAAACTTCAATGTAATAGATGAGGTTAGGTGAAGAGAGGAGAAGCTTGTAGAGCCCCTCTTTTGGTAAAGAGATCTTGGTATCAGTATTCAGAGGACCAAGGGATATTTAGGATAAGGAGAGTAAGGTGAGGAGAGAGCTAAGACTCGTGGCAGTCCAACCTACACATATTGTAACCAAGGATTCAGATTAATAGAAAAGAACAGATTTCATTGTTTATGAATTTCAGTATGAATGAATGTTTGTTTTGTGTTATTTGTGTGTTTATGTATGCTGTAGATGTATGATAGATTTTGTCTGTATTAGGAAGATATATTTCTTTATCTTTGTTGAGTTTGAAATATTGTTCTAGGTTCTTTAGACTGTGCAAGGAGTGCACAACAAAACATTGGAGGTTTTGTATTCAGTGCAAGGAGTGTGCATCTGAACTCTCTTGAGTCAGAAAAGAACGTTCCAGGAGGGCACACCAGAGTGATGACAACTCAAGGGAAACCTCAAGGTTGTTTAATACCTTAGAGGATAAATTGTGTGTAGGAAGAATAGAGGGAAAAAGTCACTGAGAACTCTGTATATCTCTTCCAGGTGGGCATTGAGCAAGTGAAAGTGTGGACACAAGAACTCTATTTTGAGTTCAGAGAGAGAAAAGAGGAGTCTCAAAGAGAAGACACCCACAAAGTCACTAAATATTCTATAGAAAACATTCAGCAAGGTGTGCTTTGAGTGAGAGGTTTCCAAGAGGGGACAAGAACCCTCTGAAGTGAGTAGAAGGGCCAAGACCCTTAGGATACTGAGTAAACCAAAAATATCAAAAGAGATAGCATTAGAAGAAATGAAGACGAGACCCCAAGAAGTTGGGTTCGTTGGAGAAGGAACAAAGGTTTCAACCTTTGAATATTTTTAAATTCTTTCAAGCTGGGAGAAAATCCAAGCTTAGTAGGAGGAGTGACAAAATTCGTCAGATCAACTACAGAGGAAGATATCTAGGCCGTAGAATCCATGTTTGTACATCCAAGGGAACATGCTGACGAGAGGAGAAGATCTCATATGTTAGATCTAGGCTCTAGGGACCAACAACCATTGGATCCAGGTAAGGTGCACACACTTTAATCTTTTTAAATTNATATCTAGGCCGTAGAATCCATGTTTGTACATCCAAGGGAACATGCTGACGAGAGGAGAAGATCTCATATGTTAGATCTAGGCTCTAGGGACCAACAACCATTGGATCCAGGTAAGGTGCACACACTTTAATCTTTTTAAATTTCACACAAGGAAAGGATAGTCGAAGTCCCAAAGTGAACAAGAACCATCCATCATCCATAGGGGAAAAGTAGCATAATATACACAACTTCAGAGCGAAATAACTTTAGAAGTTTTTTGGAAATGGAGAAATCAAAATCGCTAAAGAGTCAAAGGTTGAAGTAGATCCAATTCATTGGTTTCCAAGATATACATGTTGATAAATATGAGACTTCGGAGAAAGTCACTTCAAAAGATTTTGGGTGCGGAGTGTGACAAACTCCCGAAGTCTCGAAGGCCGAAGTAGATCACAACCATCCGTTGTGGAGAACACATGGTGAGAGATCCAAAAGTTTGGAGGCTTAGAGCTCTGAAAGGAATTCGATGTGAGTGGAGGATATCTAGATCATCAGATACAAAGGGATGCATGGAGGAAATCCATTTTCTTCGAGTGAAAGAACTCCGAGAGGAACGAGTGTGCAGGAGTTTGAAACTCTTGAATCCTGAAGAGATGAAGTGGATAGTGGTCGTCCTATATAGGAGGACACACGTCAACAGATCATGTACTTTGGGTGGAAGTTCTATGAGAGCAAGAGAAGGTGGAGATTTGAAACTCCCGAACCCCGAAGAGATGAAGTGGAGAGTGGCCATCAGATCCAGAAGGACATACATTGGTAGATCATGTTCTTCAGGTGGAAGTACTCCGGGAAAAAGAAAGTACGAGGGTTTGAAACTCCTGAAGCTTGAAGAGATGAATTGAACCATATCCATCGATCTATGGGAGGACACGCATCAACAGATCATGAAATCTAGGTGAAAGCATCCTGAGGGAAAGTGGGCGTCAAAAATTTGAGATGTCCGAAGGCCGAAGTCCCAAAGTGGACTAGAATCATTGATTTGAAGTGGACACGTGACGTCTGATCTAGTACTTTGGGTATGGAATACTCCAAGGAAAAGTGGAGGTTGAAAGTGTCAAACTCCCGAAGCACAGAGTCTCGAAGTGGAACTTGACCATTGATTTAGAAGGGGTCCGAGGACCATTGATCTGGCCTTGGTTGAAAGTGCGAAGTTGCGCAGCACCAGGAGGTTCAGCCATGGGTCATAGACCAAGGTGATATGCGAGGAAGGATCTAGCACCAATTAGTTTAGTATTTTAGAAAGGATGATAAGAAGGCAGGACCCGCAGATAGTTGTCGATCTGTGAATGAAAAATCGATGGTGAGGAATTATTGAGGGTAGAGGAGGAAAAGTTAGCAGACGTGTTAGTTCGTGGCCCACTATTTCCCAGTGTTGTTGATATTGTATGGATGAGGGATAAACAACCATGATTTAAATGAGATTTGGGCGAGAAATTTTCCTATTGCAGGGACATAGCTCTTTGATAAAGGGAAAACACATTGGTAGCCCGCAATTTCTATGAATCGTCGATCAACGAACAAATCGGTATGATCAAATCATGACCGTGAAAACCCTAAGGGTGATAACAGGGCCTACATTTGTTTGATTTTGAGACCAGTAAGTTCTCGAGGATTTGATCCAGCTCAAGAATATGAAACGATCCTTTACCGGGAGGTTTTGAAACCCCCAGGGAGAGTAGGGGCTCTGAATCAAGTAGTATCAGAGCTTAATTTCATCTACAGATTACAGGTGAAGGAGATGAAGGAGATAGTCTAACTACGTCAAATAGTATCAGAAGTTTAATTTTGTTTGTGGACAACAGGTGAAGGAGGAGACAAAGTAATGATGCTATGTGAGAAGGATTTTTGCAAGGATGCAACAACAATTTGAGCAGCCAGGTGAGCTATAAGAGAAGTTGGAAATTCTTTGGGTGATAGAATAATGCACAAACTTTCCAGGAGGACAAGAAGAGGGTGAAAATGGCTACTGAAGGCCATGAATGGAGTTGGAGAGAATGACACAAACAATAAAGCAAGATAGATATGGATCTGGAGCTCTTTGAGATAATAGGAAGAATGGAACAACTGACATGGAGTATGCAGCAAGAAACAAAGGTACATTGGTCATATGAATGGCCTTTGAAGAGGAAAGCAAAGTGGCTTGTCCAGAAATTGTTGGCTGGATGAAAATGAAAGTTGTTGAGAAGGTGGTTGAGGCATGTTGAAAGCCTCAGAGACACATAGGAAGTGGTTCACATTTGTGATGCAGAAATAGGAAGAAACCTCAGTGATGAAAGTTCTGATTACCAAGTGGGCAATCTAGAGATATCAGTTGATCTCATGAACTTCCAGGTAGGCAGAGAGGAAACCCCAAGTTTCCAGGTGGGCAAGGGGAAAGAGATGAGACCCTATGAGAGTCTCATGAACTCTGTTAAGAGTTCATATATGTAAAGAGTGCCGATGGAGGAGGATCAGAGGAGTGTTCTGATTGTTGGGGGAATTTGAATATTCCTTCCAACTAGCCAAGAAGGGGATAACATAGGGGTTGTTGATGCAACAAAAGAGGGACAACCAGCTTTGAATGTCATGGAGGACAAGGAGAATATACTGACGTCTTCCCCAAAATAAGAACGAGAATAGAATTCGACAAAAATTCTTAGGATTTTTAGCCAGGAAGATGAATAGGAGATGACTGTAGCATTGAACTCTGCAACAGACCTTTCTGATATGAATGAAGAAATAGAAGCCCTAGAGATAAGAGTGATAGTGCAAATCATTCACATACAACATGCTAAGTTGGAAGAAGTTGGAGGATCATACCAGCATGGGGAGTAGTTGCAAGAAGTTCGAGATGAACCAACACAAGAGGAGCTGACAAAAGATAATATGTCAGAGGAGGAGGCTAAGAGGCAGCTCAATGGTGAGACTACAGAACTGAAATATGTAGTGGAGTGTCCAATTAATGCCACATGAGATGAAGATGAACATGAGGTAACTATAGAATTGGGATCTACAAAAGAAGGAGATGAGACTTTTGGGGAATTGCTCCAAATTTTCATCCAGGAAGTTGAGAAAGAAATAACTGTAGAATGTGAAACTACAAAAGATAAGAGAACAATAGATAGCATGGATTTTTTTAATCTGTGTGAAGAATTGGAGGCCCTAGAGAGAAGCATAAAGATGAAAAATCAGCTAATCCAACAAGTCAAGTTGGAAGTTGATGAAAAGGAGATGCACCAAAGTGGGATGAAGGAAAAGATCCAACCATTAGAGAAGCTAGACTGGGTGATAGAGGAGATAAGAAGGATGATGCTGAGGTCAGAAGAAGAAGCAGTCAGCAAAGGGAATATGAATAGAGGAGGACCTACAAGAGCAACAAAGAAAAAACAACAACAACAACAAAGTAGTGGAGCAGGTGGACAGCTCTAAGAGAAAGTATGGGACCCCAGAAGGTCTCAATAGTAGAGAAAAGGAGCTCATGATTTTCCCAGCAGTGGAGTATGATGTAGGAGCATCGCTCCACCTCAGCAATGTGCCAACTAGCCAACACATTAAAGCACATTCAAGAGAGGGAGAGACACTAACCCTCCCATTTTTAAAATTGAAATATGATCCTATACAGATTAATGTTGTAAAGTTGAGTGAAAACCAAGCCATGCCTTTGTGCAGACATAATATAAGGTTTCCTTTAATGGATGACAAGTTGATGGATCTAGATTCAAATCGAAATAGATGACCATTAAATAAACTTCAATGTAATAGATGAGGTTAGGTGAAGAGAGGAGAAGCTCATAGAGCACCTCTTTTGGTAAGGAGATCTTGGTATCATAGGACCAAGGGATATTTAGGGTAAGGAGAGTAAGGTGAGGAGAGAGTTGAGACTCAGTAGCAGTCCAGCCTGCACATATTGTAACCAAGCATTCAGATTAATAGAAAAGAACATATTTCATTATTTATGAATTTCAGTATGAATGAATGTTTGTTTTGTGTTATATGTGTGTATATGTATGATATATTTATTATGCAGCAGGAATACATATTTATTTATCTTTGTTGAGTTTGAAATATCATTTTGGGTTCTTTAGAATGTGCAAGGAGTGCACAATAGAAAAATTGGAGGTTCTATGGTCATCATAAGGAGTGCACATCTGAACTCTATTGAGTCAGAAAAGAATGTGCCAGGAGGGTGCACTAGAGTGATGACAACTCAAGGGAAACCTCAAGGTTGTTGAATACATTAGAGGAGAAACTGTGTGGAGGAAGAATAGAGGGACAAAGTCACTGAGACCTCTATAGAGCTCTGCCAAGTGGGCATTGAGCAGGTGCAACTGTGCACAGAAGAATTATGTTTCGATTTTAGAGAGAGACAAGAGGAGTGTCAAAGAGAAGACACCCAAAAAGTCGTTGAATATTCCGTAGAAAATTTTCAACAAGGTGTTCTTTGAGAGAGATGTTTCCAAGAGGGGAAAATAACCCTTTGAAGTGAGTAGAAGGGATGAGACCCTTAGGAGACTCAGTAAACCCAAAATCTCAGAAGAGATAGCATTAGCAGAAATGAATATGAGACCCCAAGAAGTCAGGTTCGTAAGAGAAGGAACAAAGGCCACAACCTTTGAATATTTTTGAATTCTTCCAAGTCAAGAGAAAATCCAAGATCAGGAGGGGGAGAAACAACAGTCGTTAGATCAATTGCAGAGGAAGAGATATAGACCATAGAATCCACATCCATACATCTAAGGGAACACGCTAAGGAGAGGATTAGATCTCATTCGTAGGATCTGGGCGCTAGGGACCAAAAACCGTTGGATCCATGTAAGGTGCAAACACCTTAATATTTTGAAAGTGCACAGGAGGATGGGATAGCCAAAGTTCCAAAGTGAACAAGAATCATCCATTGTCCACATGGGACAAGTGGCGTAAGATCCACAACTCTGGAGCAAAAGAAATTAGGAACTTTTGTGGACAAGGAGAAAGCGAAATCACCAAAGAGTCGAAGGTCAAAGTACATCCAAGTCATTGGTTTCTAGGAGATACGTGTTGATAGATCTAAAACTTTAGAGAAATTCACTTTGGAGGAGTTTGGGTGCGGAGTGTGACAAACTCTCCAAGTCCTAAAGGCCGATGTAGATCACAACCGTCCATTGTGGAAAACACGTGACGAGAGATCTAGAAGTTTAGAGGCTTAGCGCTTCAAAAGGAAGTCGATGTGAGTGGAGGAGATCTTGATCGTTAGATCCAGAGGGACGTGTGGTGAAAATCCATTGTCTTGGGGTGAAACCACTCTAGGAGGAATGAGTGCACAGGAATTTGAAACTCTCGAAGCCTGAAGAGCCGAAGTGGATAGTGGTATTCGGATCTAGGAGGAAACACGTCAACAGATCGTGTACTTTCAATGGAATTGATCTAAGAGGAAGTGAAGGTGGAGACTTGAAAATTCCGAACCCTGAAGAGCTGAAGTGGATAGTGGTTGTTAGATCCAGAAGGAAATGCATCAACATATTGTGTACTTCAGGTGAAAGTACTTCAGGAGAAAGCAAGTGCGAGGGTTTGAAACTCCCGAATCTTGAAGAGATGAAGTGAACCATAGCCGTTGATATGTGGGAGGACATGTGTCAGAAGATCATGAACTCTAGGTGAAATCATTGTTGGCCCTTGAAGAAGTTTTGGGAGATTCTTGGTCATGTTTGACCTATTTTGGGACTTTGACAGCCTGTCGAAGATGAAGCAAAGATCGCGGGATATCAGACCCCTTTTGGGTCCTTTTTGGGATTTGGGAATATGTAATAGGAATGGGATGTCGTCCCATGGGTTTACCCATGTTTAGGCCTATTTTTGTATAAATATAAGGCTAGGCAATGTAAGAAGTAGTGTGCAAGAGTTGTGCAAGTTGAATAGTGCGCAAGAGTTGTGCAAGTTGGCTAAGTGCTAAGAGTTGGATCTGTGTGATCAATAAGTGTAAGGCTTCATGCATACTATGTGAGACTTGCAGGGATAAGTGAAAGTCATTGCAAGAGACTGTGAAGGCTTTGTGTTGTAACGCAAGGAAGAAGGATCTAGTGAGCTGGACAGATCTTCTGTCCTATGCATAGTAAGGGTTTTGTGGCTCTATGAATGTAGGTGAATGATTGAAGCTAATAAATAATAAGAGTTGGTGGACATAGCCTCAGGGTGGGGGTGAACCATGTAAATAATGTGTTATTCTTCTCTGTGCAATGTTGTGATGTATTTATGTGTTAATTGCTAAGTGCTTGATATAGATATATAGATATATTTGTTTATGCCTTGTGCTTATGATGAATCTAGATGCTAGATCTAACATATGTGAACTTGATTAGTGCTTGAATCTTCTAGATATGATCTAATCCCTTATGCTAAGTGCTTATATACATTAGATTAGGGTGAATGATGTGATGCTCTATTTTATCCGCGAAGTAGATATTGGTTAAATAGTAACAAACCGATGGTGTTAAGTGCTCTATTAAGTATTATAATCATAGATTGGTGTCCCAGCTAAGGTTGCAGACACCTGATTCTTGCAACCACCCCTACCTCTACCTCGGGTGAGACTTCATCTGCTTCGCAGGTGTTGCTAAAAGGGCCGATAGTTAGGGTTTTGTTGGTGCATTGTTGTAGCGTTGAACCCTGGGTCTGTCCCTATGCCAACAAATGGTTCCATTGTCGGGACCTAAAATTGTGATTGCTGGGAACTGAAAAAGAAGAATCTTTTTGCAAAGATCCAACTTGAAATTATGAAAGATTTGTGCATAGATATGTTGCTCTAGTGTGCAGTACTCTACTAGTTTGGCAAGCTTTGTGATAAGGAAAAGAAGTCTGATCTGAAGAAAAGAGGTAAGATCTGGAAGCTTTGTGCTCTAAGAAAGGTAAAAGTGAGAATTCTTGATTAAAAGAGGTAAGATATGAAAGCTCCGTGCTTTGATAAAGGTAAGAATATTGAAAATTTCTAGATCTAAAATCTTTTTGCTCTACAAAAGTAAGATAAGTGGAAATTTTCATTTCTAAAGCATGGATCTAGGTATATTTGATAGATTCTATCCTAGCTTGAAAACTAGGATATTCATAAATGAAAGAAGGTTTGATATGAATAGATCTGATAAGAATAGTGAAAAATATGTTATACCTATGCATAGAAAGAATGTTTGGACTAATAAGTGTATGCGGGATCCTAGAAAGAATTTTTTGCAGGTTAGCTACCATGATCCTAGTGCACAGTACATGAAAGGCTGGGGATCATTTAAAATAAAGAGAGGATTAACCCTCTATTACAGTTGCAAAATACCGGGACATATTGATAAGGAATGCCTTGGGAAAATACCCAGTTGTCTTTGCTGCAAAGCTATGGACCATGAAGTATTGGATTGTCCTAGAATGATTTCTAAGCTTGAAGGAATGAACATGAGATAAGAAAACCCTAAGGCAGAGCCAAAAACTAAGATTATGACAGAATCCCAGGAAGAAGCAGAGAAAGTATTTCTACAGATAAGAGAAACCATGAATGATCACCAACATGTCAGATTATCAAGGATCTTCAAAGAAAAATAATGCTTTGAAGAAAGAATAGGAGAATTCGACATTGACTATGTTCTACATGAGGAAACACAAGTGAATATCATGAGAGAGAGAACGTGGGAAGCTATAGGGAGGCCTTCTATGATTCCTTCATTGAGAGGAATAGGAATATTCAAAGGAAAGATGATAAACCTATGTGTAAATCTCACTCGGATACCTATGAATGCCAATGGAACTTTGACAGAGGAAGCTTTTGATATTATTAAATTTATTGAGAATAGTGTCCCATTTACCATGCTACTAGGAAAAACTTGAATTGAATGAGATCAGGACAGAAGGTAAGAAGAAGAAGAAATTTTAGAGCAGAAGAAGCAAGAGTTAAAAGAATTCATGACTAGAAAGATCACACACTTGATTAAAGAACAAAAGAACATATCAAATCCATTTAACACTGGAGACCCGAATGTCGAAGTTGCAAGAACACTATAAGAACCACTGAAGATTGAAGTACATATTCTAGATAAAGAAGAAGGATCACCCACAAATCTTAGGGAAGGATCTCAACAACGCGAAGTCACTATGTCAAAAGAAGATAAGAATTAGAATGGAAAAAGGCCAACCGAGACGAAGCTCACTGGGAAGAAGGCTATAAATATAAGTAAGAAGAGAGCTAATATCAACAAGTTGTAGAAGGTTTCATAGGAAACCTCGCAGAAGAAAAAATTGCAAAATTGGAGCTTCGTCGAGATATTAGAACAATGACACATGGCACTTCGCCATGGTGAAGAAATATAGCCATTGGGGACATTATAACCATTAGAACAACACTCTGAATGGGAAGAAAGACATTTATGGATAGACAGCTCACCATCCGACCATTGGGACCATGCCATAATGAACATAACAGAGTTAATGAAGGCTTCATACCCGTTGCAAGCGACTCGCTGCTGAGTTACCTATTTATCCCTTCAAACCATGCACCGAGAACTCTTTTTCCAACTGAGAGTTTGAGCCCGTAGACTAAGTTGATTTTATACAGTGATCATTTCACTCTTGATGTATATTCTATTATAGTGTCTAAGTTATTCCCCGAACCCGAGATTGTTAACCCTGAGTGTGTATGACGGATGAGTTGAGCACTATCGAGAAAATTGTTGAAGAAGTTTTGATTGACCTCATGACTGAAAGAGTCATGTCAAAGTCTACAGGTGTACAAGCATCATCGACAAGAGGACTTCGAGCCTCTCCATCCACTGCTCATGAAGCTGGACCATCCTGACCATCTGATGAAAAGTGAACCAAGCACAGGGATGATCTAGCGAATGATAAATTGATCACGACCATATTACCCACCTATCTACCACCTCTGAGTGATGCAATAAATCAAGACAATGTGCCCAAATATTTTGAATACACCTTGGTCACTGCGTACCTCCCGAAGGGGATACGTGCAGTTCGAGCATACCAAGATAAGATTGTAGCATTGAAGTTTAGTGACTTCAACCTTGAATATCACAAAGTTTACAACATGCTCACCCCACATAAGTACCTGACCCAGACTAAGGGGAAGAATTCGAAGATAATCCCCCAGTCGTGGACTATGAACCTCATGTAGTCCACCCTGCTGAACGTCATGAAGATTCCTCACTTCCGGAGACACCAAGAGGTGACTGCATGTGTCAATTTACTACTGTCTTGTTACCATGGAGGCTATTTGTGGCTAAATCATCATATAATAGTTTATCCAACATTGATCAATTGGATCATGGGGTTGAGTATGCAAGGACCCTATCCACAGGAGTTTTAACCTAGAAAATCCATGGATCACGCTCTAGCACAGCGGATCAAGGACATTTATGGCGATGTCGAAAAGGGCACATGAGGTTACAAAGTATCTTCTATATAGAGTGGCGCAGTGCACCTCACATGTCAGTTGATTTCAAGGAAGTTAGTTCGAAAGAACCAACCCACCCAAGTCACTAATTTTGTATTCGACCTCGCAGGTAAGTGCACAGAAGGCCTTCAGATGAACTGGGCGAAGTACCCAGTGAACCAATTGGAACTCAACTACAGAGAAGCGCAAGATCAAGGATATGAATTTCATTTCAGCTGGCTTTTGATACTAATAGATTTTATTGCCTGGGAGATACCAGAAGGTACAACCTTCCTGGACATCGAGCCTTTTGAACCACTGGCCGCAAAGTTCAATACATTGTGGTACTCAAGCAATATGAATAAACAATGGCAGTCAAATGTTTTTTTTCATACCTACTACAATTAGCTGAAGGTAGTCATACAATCTGAGCCTCGCATGACTCCGAACACTCTACACCAGTTCAGGCCTCTGATGAAGTTTAACACAGATCGACATTTTACTTACATCACAGTGCGTGCTGATGAACACAAACAAAAAATTCAGTCCTACTACAAGCTGACAGAGGAGGACTTGGAGGAGATCACCAAGAACTGGTTGGCGTGTTAGCAATAAAAAATGCACTGGTATTTTTGAGTGTTTTCTTCATAAGCTCATTTCTAATTTTTTAGAGGAACTATATATACCTCCCATTCCCAATCTTTCTTAACTAATCTCTCATTGATCATATCTACTTGAGAGTTTTTATTACTTTTTTTTACACCTACAATACCAAAATGAAAAACAAATAATACTTAACCTATAACCCTAGCTCTTTTGGCTTTTATACTGTCAAACAATAAATATGATTTTTGCCAAAAGGTGTTGTGTGCTTGAGTGTGTTATTCCTAATCTTTCCTTAAACACTAAAGATCATTACCTATCTGCCAAAGTCTATAAGTTATAGACACACCAAGTCCCTATCCTATCACTACAACTCATTGACATAGTTATGTGACTATTGTTCTTAAAATCTTTGGGTTTTTATGGACCCACAAGCTTGGCTATGTAGCCATCCATGAGTTAAGTTATGAATCAATCCACATGTTGACATGAAAACACCAAATCCATACACCAATCTATTTGATGATACAGATGCCCAATTTTGCAGGCAAAGAATGCTCATGCAACAAACTTGGTAGGGAGGGGCCAATGGTATACACAAAGGCATACATAGCATCATTACTTGGCCGAGGATCCTGAGAGGCAGCTATGAAGACGAGTTCAAATAGGCTGTCGAAGTATTACACGCAGTCGATATATCTTGATCCTTCCAAGGATGGGTTATATGTTGACAGGGAATTGACGAACATTAAGTTTGAGAATTATACAGATGTTATCCTTGATGCAAACAAGGCAATAGAATCAGATCCATCTTTGGTAAAAGCATACTTGCATAAGGGTATGGATTATTCCTTTTTGGAGGAATATCATATGACTATGGCTATATTTAAGGCGGGATCTACTCTGGATGCCAACCACACAGAATTCAAGACTTATATTGATAAATGCAATGCATAATTAGTTGAGGAAGTTGCGTCACACTATTAAATTTGAACGTTTTTGCGATGAAGTAGAGATGAATTTTCATCGGCATAGAGTCATTTTTGTGACCAAGATGATTTTTTTTTCATTGGAATCCATTTGTCAGTCTAGCGGCCACACATGGATCTTCTTCGGTCTAGTGATTGGGAAAAGAAGCCTATTCACAATAGGTAAAAGTTCGGCTAGCGATGAATGTTAGTTGGTAGAACGACTAATATTAGTCACAAGAGTGACCAAGACAACCATGGAAAACTTAGTCAATAAACCACTATAAGTCAGTAGAATGATGAATCTTAGTCGCTAGAGCGACCAAACCATCAGTTAAAAAGTTCAAACCAAGGAGGATTAGTTAGTTGTTAGAACGACCAAGTGACCTAGTTTGCGACCAAATGACAATACAAGTGACTAACTAGTTGGTCACTCGACCGACTAATAGGTTGGTCTCTTTAGTGACTAATAGGTTGGTGTTTGCAACCAATTGGAAATACTAGTGATGAACATGTTAGTCGCTAAAGTGACCAATGTTGGGGTTTTTTTTTTTTAAATTATGCCATTCAGCACAAGATCTTAACTAAATTTGATAACAGGTATTTAAGTATGTCCAATCATAATGGTCATGTAATTGTATGATATTAACTAAACCTTGATTTCAAAATGGGTTGGATGATATGTTGGAACCATATGAAAGGAGAACTTGATCAAACAACGCAATAAATCAAACAAATTGACAATATGTAAGTTGATAGAGTGAATACCATGTTTTAGGAACTCAATGTGTAGGTCTTCCTCATATGTAACTCTATTTTTATTGATCTTGTGAACAACTCTCTTGATGTCTCCAAAAGAAAATATATGACATGACGTAGGGCTATGGGAAATTTGGATGGAGCAAGG
>SNQJ01S0166456.1:21060-37112 GCA_010110895.2 Picea sitchensis | reverse complement strand
GGTGGACTTTGATGATCAAACTACTCAACCTATCTTGACTATCGGACAAGCCTTAAGCCTTAAAGATGCCACTGAGGATGAAGTAATTAATAATTTTATTTGTGAACCCTCCTCTGTGACTCCAGAAACACATAATCAACTAGATACACTTTTGGAGTCATATGCCCAGGAAAACCTTAACTCTGAAGATCTATCTCAAACATCAACTACCATCTCTTCTAAAAGTATACCTGTAGAAATTGAACCTGGAAAAACACTGAATATAAACCCCAACTTGACAGTTGTTGAAACAAAACAATTAATGAGGTTACTTCTTGAACATAAAGAAGCATTCGCATGGGACTATACATATATGAAGGGAATCTCTCCTGAATTATGTACTCATCATATCTATATCAAGGAAGATTGTCTACCGATTTGCCAATCTCAACAACGAATGGACCCTAATTTAAGAGAAATTCTTAAAGAGGAGCTTCAAAAATTGCTTAATGCAGGGTTTATATATCCTATATCTGACAATGAATGGGTTTCCCCGTTGGTAATAGTTCCTAAGAAAAATGGGAAATGGAGAGTGTGTGTAGATTATAGATCCTTAAATAAAGCCACTCAAAAAGATCACTTTCTATTACCATTCATTGATCAGGTGTTAGATAGTTTGTCAGGGAAGAAATTCTTCTCTTTCTTAGATGGTTTCAGTGGGTATAACCAGATCAAAATTGCACCCCAAGACCAAGATAAGACCACTTTTACTAGCCCCTGGGAAACTTTTTCTTATAGAGTCCTCCCATTTGGACTATGTAATGCACCAACAACCTTTCAAAGAGAAGTTATAGGAATATTTTCTGATATGATTAATGACTCTATGGAAATTTTTATGGATGATTTTACCCCTTATGGTGTCTCTTTTGAGGAAGCGCTACAAAACCTTGAGAAAGTACTTAAACGATGTATACAAGCCCACCTCTCCTTAAGCACAAAAAATGTCATATGATGATGAGTGAAGGAGTAGTACTTGGACATTTTATTTTATCTCAAGGAATTCAGGTAGATCCATCCAAGATACAAGTCATTAAAGACCTTTCTATTCCCAAAACCCAAACAGATGTGAGAAGTTTCTTAGGACATGCTGGATACTATAGAATATTTATCAATTTTTTTTCCAAAATAGCTTCTCCTTTGTTTGTGTTACTTATGAAAAATGCTAAATTCAAGTGGACTAATCTTTGCCAGGAAGCATTTGATACACTCAGACATCAGTTATCTACAACTCCTATTCTAAGAGGACCTAATTGGACACTTCCCTTTCATATATCCTCTGATGCTTCAGATACTGCAATAGGAGCTGTCTTGGGACAAGAATAAAATCATCTCCCTTATGTTATCTACTTCATTAGCAAGAATATGAGTCCTGCTGAACTTAACTATACAGTTACCGAAAATGCATTTTTAGCAGTTATCTATGATATTAATAAATTTCAACATTACATCACTGGCTATTCTACTTTTGTCCATGCTAATCACTCAACTATCAAATATTTAATGAACAAATCTGTCACAAATGCTTGAGTCACCAAATGGTTACTATTATTACAAGAATTTGATATTACAATTGTAGATAGAATAGGAAAAGAAAATGTAGTTGTTGATTTCCTTTCTTGGTTAACACCTGATGATAATACTCCAGTAGATGATTCCTTTCCTGATGAATATTTATTTGCAGTATCTGCTCACTCAACATGGTATGCAAACATCACTAACTATTTGGTTGCATGGAAGTTACCACCACACCTATCCCACCGAGAGAAAAGAAGAATCATTCAACAAAGTGCTCAGTATAGCTGGATAAGTGGGTGTCTTTTCCACACAGGACTTGATCAAGAAATCCGAAGATGCATTAGAGAAGATGAGGTTTATTATTTACTAAAAGCTTGTCATGATGGCCCTTGTGGAGGGAATTTTGCTGATAAAAGAACAACACATTGATGGCCCTTGTGGTGGGAATTTTGTTGATAAAACAATAGCACATAAAATTCTCAGGATTGGGTTATTATTGGCCCTCCCTTTTTAAAGATGCAAAGAAATATGTCCTGGAAAGTACGTGATAGTTGTCAAAGAATGTAATAACCTAAATACAGGAGATGAAATGCCATTAAACTCTCAGGTAGTACTGAACCATTTGAAAGATGGGTTTTAGACTTTGTAGGACCCATTAACCCTCCATCCAATCAAAAGTTTATATAGTGGTCTCGCATAGATTATATGAGCAAATGGGTGGAGGCTAAATCACTCCATAGAGCTACTGAAGATGTTGTTCTAGATTTTTTATTTGAATATATCTTTATCAAATTTGGAGTACCTAGAGAATTAATCATGCATATAACTCCTTTCACTTTTCATGGTTTTAAATCCACCCTTAAAAAATTTCATATTCATCATAGAATGACTAAACCATACCTAAAATTTCAAGCCAATGGATGTGTGGAAAGCACAAATAAAGTAATAGAATCCATTCTCACAAAAAAAGTGAAGGAAAACCGGAAGGATTGGTCTCAAAGGCTCCTCGGAAACACAGGGTTTAGCTGTAACTACCTCGAGAAATACTACAAGATTCTCCCCTATGAATTAGTTTTATGGAAAAAGTGTTACCCTTCCTGGAATTTGAAATCAAAACCTTAAGGGATCAGCTTTTAATGTTAACCTAATTTGATCATGCACAACAAGTTGTAAGAGCGTAATGAATTTGATGAAAAAAAAGACTCCATGCCATTCATTAGACAACTATGATTCAACAACAAAGAACAAAATGGCATTATAAAACCATCAAGCATAAGCAATTCTAAAAAAGTAATTGGGCTTTACCAGATGATTCTCGTTTTAAATAATTTCAAGGGAAACTACATACAAGATGGTTGGGACCTTACAAAGTGGGATCAAGCTTTTCCCCAATGGAACATTAAGGATCCTAACAATTGATGAATCTAAAACACCATTATTAGTGAAAGGCCATTGACTCTGTCTGTACCAGCGCCCCATTTACAAAGAATATTTTAAAGCCACATGAGTGGTAGATTCACATTATCTCTTTTAGAGGAGCCTCCTACCTTCAATTTAATTTCTTTAGTATTAGATTAAATTTCTTTTACTAATAATCCTCACATGAAATGGCATGTTACAATTTAGCTTCTCATGTGATTCTTGATCCAAGAAAAGGTCACCAAGAAAGGACAATTTTTGGTTTCACAAGGCATCCAAGCTTCAATTCAGGAAGCACAACTCCCTCTTTCTTCAATCACCGCCAAACATTTTTCCTCATTTTCCCTATTTTTTTCCCATTGCTGAAACAAAACAACCTTCTAGAATTATTCTCTCATTTTCTCCTCCATTTTTTCCTCATTGCCGGAAACACCACCTTCAAAGAACACTTTCCTCGGCTTTCTCCCCATTTTCCATTGGCTTAAAACACCACTCTCAACAACACTTTCCCTATTTTCCCATTTTTCCATTTCACCTGAACACCACTTCTAACATTTCCTATTTTCCCATCTTCCCATTATTGTTGAAACACCACCTACTCAGCAAATATTTTTCTCCTCATTTTCCCTCACAGAAACACCATTTCTTCAAGAAGATTTTCTCCATTGTTAAACATCACCTTCTCAACAAAAATTCCATTCTTTTCCGTTGTTTAAACACCACTTTTCTTATTTCCTCACAATAAAACATCTTATTCAACTTCGCCACCTCCTCTATTTTCATACTATCTCCTGGCCCTTTCAGACTTCATGATTAAACAAACCTTGATAATTTCTCTAATAAATCCAAAGTCTCTTCCATGGTTACTGCAGAACTATTAAGGACATGCACTATATTTTTTTTAAGTACGAATCAAAAGGAAAAGACAAGGTATGTAAATTCTATGTAAATAAGAATTGAACTATGGCTAATGATAAGATCCCGATTCATTATTATCGTTCACTTAAAGTCACTATTTTTAGCTGTAGTTGGGGGGGGGATATCAAAATTTTATGCCATCATTTCACACCAAATGACTATTGTCACTTCTTTTTTACCCATTATCTCATATTTTCACCATCATTTACATGCCATCATCCGCAAAACTTACTCTATCCAGGTGCGTTTACTTAACTCTCCTCGGGACTGCAGCATTTTAATCGAAGAATTTAGCTGGGAGGTCCTATATAATGAGCACAATCGTCACAACAACCCCCGCTAGAATTTTATCCGTGGTCTACCAAATCTTTCAAGAGGCGTGTTGGTATGCTGGCTTCGAGGGCTCCGTGATTTGATCAACAACATGTTATTCAATTTGCTTGGAATCTTTAACAAGACCATTCTATTGTTCAAGGGGTTAGGATTCCAATCACAGAGGATGATATCACACGTGTCTCTTGGCTCCTACACAATCGGGTATCTGCTTGGTTTAGCCACAAACACATTATCCTTAGTGCCCAGCAGGATTTTCTCTTGATATGAGAACAAGTTGAGCCTAAATCCCGGTGTTCGACTTCTAGCTCGCTAAGCCTCCTTGCCAAAAGTTACGTATTTTTCGTATAAGCAATTATCTCACCAAGGTCGAGTACCGTGTAGTTTACCAAGCATAATTTTGTCTTCATATTCATTACTTACATGTTGTATCAGTGAATATTCCCCCTACCGGTCGGACCTCTTTGTGGAAATATGTCGATTTGTAAAAAGGCTAAAAATCTTGCCTTTCCCTCACCCATCACCATCTTTGTTCAATCCATTTCATCCAAAAAGGCCTTGCCCAAACCCTCCCTAAACAATCAACCATGTCTCTCGTAGCATATTAAACATCCCGAAGTCCTCCTTGAAGAGCAATCCAACAAACCCTTCCCTAACCCTCCTAAATACCTGATGACCGCTTCTACGATCCAATTGATCCACTAACCCTCCTCTACCTATACCAAGTCTAATTCTATTAAACGCATACCTCATCTACCTCAAATGTCATATTCCAAATGATTCGCCATAAACTCGAACCCTCCCACCTCTATCACTGAGAAACCACATGTGCGAAAGAAGTTAAATTCTACTTTTCTCTTCCTTACCAAAAATGAAATTAGGCTTCTGTAACAAGAGCAAAATGGCACTACCAATTAATTCTAAACCTCCAACCCTTTTTGTTAAAAACCCATACACCTCCACTCTCCCAAATCCTATAATTTTTACTTGTTCAACCCATGGGCATTGAAACATAAGAACCAGAAGCCCAAGATGCCGGGACATCATTTTATTTACATCATAATAAACACAAGAACCTACTTACTCATTCAAGATGAAATAAAGAACTGCCACAATTGAAACATGTATAGAACCAAATCCATCACCTCATTCCCAAATAAGAATCGATGTCTAAGATGCTACAGATAATAAGAACTACCATTCAAGATGAAACACAAGAACCAACTATAGCAGTTACACAAGAACCAACTACAAATGAAACACAAGAACCAACTGGCCACCAATATCGAATTCGGCAATCACATGCCCATGGTGTGGCAACACTATTTGCCTTACATCAAGTGGTTGAAACAAAAGACTCAGCTGCTGATTTTGTAACTGCTCCAAAAGAACCAACTAGAGCGACTGTGACTGCTACACAAGAAACAATCACCCCTAGCGCACCCATGACAAATCAAATTAGAACTAACACGATTTCACTGTGAGAAATTAAGTCGGCGATCGTAACCTAAGATTACAAAGAAGAGTTGGTAATGGCAAGGAAGCCTATGACATGGAACTTAATTTGTATACCTTAGTTCGCGTAGCGGCCATGGCAGAGAAAAACACAAAATATGATAAGTTTAGAGAGTATATGTGCAACCAATGTGGGAATAGTCGGCTATCAAGGTACAAAAAGTGGTTCAAATTCCAATGCTTGGAGCTTCCCTTGCACCTACGACTTTTGCAGTTAAAGAAGAAGAACACCCTACTATTACAAAAGAACCAGTAGGACCCTCCAAAATTCAAAATGAACCCTAACCTACAACAACTACTACATCAGAAGCCCCTATTTTTATCAGTAAAGTTGTTCAAACACTACTCATTGATGAATTCTTAGCAAATATCGGCGACTCTACTCTTGTGGAAAAGCCATCAGATGCTACCCTACCACTTGTGATGCCGAAACACAAACTCAACCAGCAACGGACGCAATAATGGAAAATGGAGTGTTATATGCTATTACATTGTAGACAAAATCCTGCAGGAGCACAAAGTACTTTGGTTGAACCACATCTATTCAAACTAGTAGCTTTTGAGCAAACACGCCAAGAATCTGCCCAAGAATAATGAAGAGTTAAAAGGCAAATTGTTCCATGTTTGATTTGGTACAAAAATTGTTAGCTATGGTCCATCCTCACCACTTATTTTCCTTTATATAGAACTTATTCTACACTTTTTCTCGTGATAAAACCTAATCAAAGAAGGAAAAGACCCTATGCAATGCCTTTAAATCCAACAGTTTTTGTTAAAACCTTTGCAGAATCATATACTATTGATCAACATCTATTACGTGAGGTATACATTCATAATGAAGCTATTCCTGAGAACATACAGCTTAATCTCAACCCTTTTGTTGGTGATATCCAGATTCACGCACTTGTCTCCTTCCTTACCAACCAAAATATGTGGCAAAATGATTTTCTAGCTACCAATCACAATGAAGATAAATCGCCTCCTCCGATATACAACCACAGAACGCTTCCACCTTTGTTGCATAATATTACAATTTTTTTGAAGAAACCAAGGATGAATCAATACATAAGGAAACTACAGGAAACAATACTTCAGGATTTTCAACGCTTTATTAAATCCATAGAGACTATTTCTCTAGAAGCAAATAACACTTTTTCACAACAATCTTCTGAGAAAAGACAAGAGAACAATCCCTTTAGTGCTACCAATATTGGTGATTGAATACCCCCCTGTGCACCGAATATACCAACTGGGTCTGAATGTTCTAGTAAAATTGGATAGGTTATCGCTTCCATTTCATCTCAGGGATGCCAGCAGAGAAGCATCAAGTTCATCATAAGTTGCCTAAAAAGGTTGAAACAACAGCTTGGAAAATGCTACAATGCGTTCAAGGATTCAAAGCTCCAACAGATAGTACTTTCCACAACTACTGCTTAATTAATTTGCACGCTCAGAGTCTAGATGTCCAATCTCCGATTCAGATTGAAGTTGCCCGAGGACATGCAACCTTTTAGTTGGGGATTGTTGAACTTATAATGGCCTATTGCCTATATTTTTCTATCATTGCCATCCTTTCCCACTCATATTTTAGCCTACATTATCACCTTAACCCATTTCTCCAAAGGTATATAACGCTTTTCTTTGCTATATGTTTAATTTGTATTACATGTAATTTTACATTACCTCATACTTAGCCATTAATAAAAATATAGTTGCCTAAACAGCTTTGTTCGCAGCTATTATACTATCTTATTGAAGACCACGTTGTTGAAACACTCAAACAAGACGCAAATCCGCTATTTAAACTGTACCCCATGATTTTGTTTATGCCTTAAACAACATTTCATACAACGCTTGTTGCATCACACCTACCACACTTAGAGGCAAGGTGAATGAGTGTGGGGATATAAAACTTCCCTCTTACACAAAAAATCATCAATTAGCACTCAACATTTATTCGTCGTTCTTATTGCTGTCATTTATAACTAGTTATATGTGAGCACATATCAAAATAACACATATATATCAACAATATATCATCAACAAGTCATCACCACAATGAACACAAAGAACACAAGATGTATGTACAATTTTATTTTTATTACTTACTACAATCCTTTGGTGTTTATCAGCAACAACCCAATAGAGTACAACTCTACATATATCAACTCATGTATGTAAGACTCAAATTTTGCATTCTCAAAGAGACCAACCTAGATGAGTAACAACTCTGTGATATCAACTGCATCTATGAACATCAACCATGCACCCACCAGGTCGAATGTTCAGAATCAACATAAAATTATAAACAAGTGTATCCAACCATGTAAAATAAGTATATACTAATCATGTGTCAACCATCACAAATGACTCATCAATATGTACCAACATCATCAACTATACACCCTATGTATAAAGCTAACTCATCAACTACTTGTTCTAAACTATGTAATTAAACATGCAATTTCAACCAAAAGACCTCACCACTTTAATTATCAAAATCTGATTTTAGTAGCTTGTAATAGACCTCGCGTGTTTTGATCACATTTCAAACCTTCATTAACTTCTTTAATGAAGAAACCAGTACTTTCACCAAACTTTCTTTAGTCTCACATGCCTAGTTTTTACTTAGTCAACAACTCCTTAACTTGAAGTAATCATAACTTTTGAACATGTAATGTATAAAGATCTTAAACTGATAATAGTAAATGTTCTCCAAGCAGGTTTTTACAATTCCTCTTAACTGCACTTGGGACCTCTCATAAAAGGAGTTATAGCAAAATGGCATACCTTACCTAATTCTAACATCTGCCTTCTAGAGAGAGACTCTGTAGAGATGTGCCCTGCACATTTGACAAATGATATGAAACTGCTACAAAGCCTACTACATAATCGCACCCCAACCAACACATTTTGTCTCTAAGAGCACTTGGATCTGTTATGAAGAATTTATGACGCTTTTACCAAGAACACTTGTTTTAATCTAGTTTCTGGATTGGCCACAAACCCTATTTCCATGTGAAAGTAACTCCCAAAATAAAACGACCCAAAAGATGAATTTTAACCACATATTGTATTCTTTGGATATGTTTTCTCATTGTCATCAAATTCAAGGATCTGAATCATTATAGAAAAAAGGCTATAGCTTGAAAATGGTGAGATGACCTCGAAATAACATACCTTAGCAAGCACCATCAAAAAAAATTTATCCTTTCCGTACGCCTTCTTTTCTTTTCTCACTTTCCTCGCACTCTGCCAGATATCATTTGTAAACCTCCTCAAACCCATAGATATTCAAATACATCAAGTGTGATTCAAAATGAGAGCCTTTCCTCTTATTTTATACTCTCCAAGTAGCTTCCCTAGTTTATCTCTGTGGGTCACTTTGCCCACTTCTCTTATTTTAGGGTTGGGTCCACTTCTAATTTCTCCATTAAAATTATTATTGAAATAATATTAACCCACTTCTAGGTCACTTAACCTATTTTCCTACTTGAAATAACCACTTTCCATAAATATTCCTTCTTGATTTTGTCGTACCCTACTCTTTATCATCATTCTTTTATTTTGTCACTTCTCTTGATTATTTAAATGGAACCAATTCCTAAATAATATTAACCCATTTCTAGGTCAATTTAACTTATTTTCCTTATTTTGCTAACCACTTCCTTCCATAAATATCCCTTCTGATTTTGTCACCTTATTTTATCATTTCCTTTAGGTCACTTTGACTTCTTTGACTTTGGGGCTTCAATCCTCTTATGTGAGTGGTCCCATTCTTCAGAAGGGGCCATAACTCCTCAAACCAAGAGGAGTTATGTGGGACATTCCACATACCACCGTAAATGGCATGACAAGCAATTCATCTATCCTAGATGGTTTCACCAACAATTTCGGATCTCTACCCTTTATTCCTCATACAAGCATTTGGTCCTCCAACCATTCTTCTAGATAACTCAATCCACAAAGCACCTCCTGAGGGATTTCACCATATGGGACCACTTGGGAGTTCATCCATTTGTACACCCGACAAATCATGATAAGACAATAATGAGTCATCTATACATTTTTCCAACAATGCATCATATACCAGTTCTGAACCACATCGATCCATTTCATCATGTATCAATGACAACTCATTGATCCATCTTCATCTATGCATTCTCATCAAGGAAATACATATTATATTACATCAATCATCAATCAATCAATACTTGACATCAATCAATCACTTAACATCAATCAATCCATCGTATCACGACAACATGATCCACCAAATAGTTAAGACCGGCTAAATACCATACCTTAAGTCAACACCATTACAACCATCGTTGTTGCTTGAATACCACGTTGTTGAAATAGTCAAAGGATGCAAATCCTGTTGTTGAAATAGTTTGTGATTTGTGATGCTGAAATAGTATTTCACAAACAACAATAACAAGAAAAGATAAATAAAGAAGATATTTCACCGGCCGCAACAACTTCACCCCAAGCCAACACCATTCCAACCAATGTAACAACATCTTGCTACGGGAGATCAAAATCTCCTATTCCAACATACAAGATCAGATTAGGCTAAGAATAGGATTTGTATGTACACACATAATTTTATGCTTAATTGTATAAAGAGGATTCTCCTCTTTAAATAGTGGAGAAAACAACATTAGGAGAGAGATTACGAAGGCTTAGCTAGAGAGGAATTAATGGGTAGAAGGAGCATGTTCACTTTGGATACTGTAACTCGACACATTTGATAGATGAATAAAAGATCATTATGAGAATTTCTTCTTAGTTCCTTTCATTTATGTGGAATCTTGTGAGACTGGAGGGCCCAATCTCTTCTCACAAGATTCACCCATTAGTTCCTATAGTGTGTTAGTATTGTTTTTATCCATACCTTGTTAAAACTCTATTTTGTTGAAACTTTGTTTTGATGAAACTCCGTTCCACCACACACCGCTTTTCATACAATTCATTCCTAGGTAAATGTTAATCATTTTGATTGGTAATTCTACCGCTAATGAGTTTATGAAAGTGTGATAATCAGAGACAGTGCTTAAGATTCCCGCTTGGGGAATGTATTATCATGTTCTCTGCTATTGCACAGTTAGCCTTCTAATTGTTAATCATTCCGATTACGACTGCTTGATGAGTTTATGAGTGTGATAGCTCTGGTACGTAAAATGGGTGATTCCCCGCTTTGGGGAATAGGGACCTGCTCTTCCACTGCATTAGTTTGTCTTCTTTGCAGTATGTTGAAGGTTCCTTTTTCCTAGGTTGTTGTTTCTTAATGTAATCCGGTAGATTCTTCCGATAATTATTTTCCTTTGAATCTTAAATTCTGCAATAGATAGATTGATTTTACTATAATTCAAAAGTAGAACTTCATTCTATTCAAAGCAAGGTGTGATTAGTGTATCTTTACTACAACTCTAGATTTCTTTGAGATTGAGCATATATAGTGTGTGATTGCCCTTGCACAAACGTAAACTCGGTTGACAATTTATATAACACTTGATTGTTTAATTAATAAACAATTATAGTGACCAAATGATAAGTATAATTAATCATGCGTATGTTGAACCAATTAGGTGTACCAAGTTAAAGATAAGGAATGTATATATCGAAGTCTCTACTCTCATCGATGCTTTGTTGAAGTTATGGGTTGTATCACTATGTATGACATCTCTAGATCAATAGGGTAGACATTTCAATTCCATGGAATACTATCATGGACAATTCCATGATGCTCCTGGGTTAAAACATTTTGTGGTATATTGTTACTTTATTTTTGTGATTTTAATATTATATATCGCTTTTGAAAAATCATGCATTATTTTTAAATTGTAACTCTAATCTGACTTTACATTAATTCATATCTTGTAGGTCTTCAAACAAAGGTAAATTTGCATGCCCAGCTTTGTGGTCCTAGGATAAAATCTCATCGCCTGCTGAGTTTAGCAGCGGGGAAGTGTTTGATGAGTATATAGGAACTTCCTCTCTAAGAACCATAGCGTAATCTAACTACAAACAAAGCAAAGTTCAATGGTAAAGAAGAAAATGGAAAACCATGAAGAATGACACCCTATGAAGTTGGAATATATCGAACGTCAAGGTACACAAATTATTTTATAAAGGACCCATTATATAAATATTTGGTTAATTTCATTAGTATTAAATTCATTTTGTCCCATTAATTAGTGTTAATTTCAATTTGTTTTATGTTTCATGAATGTCATATAAGTACCTAATGGGCTCGCAAATTTAGGAATGAAAAGTTACCATATGAAATTCAATAGATTTCCATACCACAAGCACCTACAAATAGTTCATTTGTTTGATACAATGTATACCGGGAAGAACATAACAGAATTGTTAAGGCAAATATTGATGAAGGAAGCACTTAGCCTTTGGTTTAAAAGATAAACAGGCAAGTTAAATTTGTTACCCACATTTTCCTAGTTTTTTCCCAATTTTTCAATGTATTTTGGTTTGTTTAATTATTGAAATATATATTTAGTAGGTCCTATATGAGGATTATTAATTCACAATTTATTTTTTACTTCTTTTCCATGTTGCAGTTGAAACATCACAAGGCTATGTGGTGTAGTGGTCATAAATTTCGTATCAAAATGTTGGATGATAAGATGAAAACCTGGGATTGTGGGATAACTATAGTTTTTAAGGTCACCAACATTTCCTCTAGAAGTGATAGAAATCCGAAAGAAACTGAGAATAGGTACTATGGCCATTTGGAGGATATAATTGAGTGTGATTTTAATTCCTTTAAAATAGTTTTGTTTGAGGTTAAATGGTACAGGCTATGGATGCATGAATGTGATCTTGAAAGAACTGTTACTGAGCATGATAATGGATTTACCATGGTTAATACAAGGGCATTTGAACTGGGTACAAAGCCTTATGTTCTTCCAAGTCAATGTGAGCAAGTATTTTATTCAGAGGTACCTGGTAAAGCAGGTTGGTCATATGTTCTTAGATATGATCCAAGAGGAAGAACAGTAAAGTACAATCATGTAGCTGAGGATGAAGATAATAACGAGGAAGAAGATCATGATTATGAATATTAAGAGAAGGTGGCTCATGTAGTCGATGTGTCAAACGAATAATTTGAAGAGGTTGATCATCCAAATGTAGGAGACGATGATCTCATTGACAATATCGATAACTATAGTAGTGAAAATGACGTTGATGATGATGTTGATAGGAATAATCCTTTCACCAATATCGATTCTGAACCAGATCCTGATACAAATGTTGAACTGGATGAAGAAGAAGATGACTGATATTTAAATCATGTTGAAAAGAAGAGGTATGTGTTTATATCTTTTATATGATCTTTATATTTTTTTATATTGTATAATATAGTATATGATACATGTTCTTTATAATTTCAAATTAGGTAATATGGGGAAATTGAGAGTGATGTTAAGGGGGGGCATAATTAGATCTTCCACCTTCACGTGGTTTCCCCTGTTTAGTAGAGAATGAACTATTCTTGAAACCAAGAGGAGCTCTGCGCGACTATGCCTAATCATACCAACGATGTTATGGTTATGTCCATAATCAATTCATCATTATCATTCTCAAAATTATCATTCTCCAAATATCTTATACAAATTTTACAAGGAAATTGTACTAGGAAATTCATCTATGGAATTGTTATATATAGGTCCAACATAATGATCTCCTATAATGTGGACATTATCTCTCAAGTAGGTTTCATGACTTCATGTTTGGGTTGTATATCAATGTTGTTGTTTATATCCCACATTGTGGATGGCTAAAAATTATTTCTTGAGTGCTCATTGATCATAAAAGGCATGACCAAATCCTTTAAAATATTATCTCAATAAGTTATCATGGGATGCCAATATTTTTCCCCTCCCTTATCAATCAAGGATTTATATTGCATGATTGGTGTGTCGTCAAGAAGTTGGAATTTGAAGTAGTGGCATCCTTTGATACCAATTATCTTGTGGTTATTTCCCAACAAGTGTGGATCCATGAAGCTTTTGTAAGTCAAAAAATTCATGAATTAGATATGAGATGAAGAAATTGTGATCTTCACATCTATAAGTTTTCACCATTTGTAGCAGTGAAAATATGTCTTTTTTCTTAATTTGAGCTGATGACCTCCTATAAGTTCCATTTATGTCTTCATGTGTGTATCCCATCGAGAGGAAACCATATACATCAATGTAAAACACCCTTCTTTCTATTAGAAGGGATGGAAATGAAAACACATAGTGATTTTGTTACGACATGTACACTTATTTATTTGCATCAATAATACTAGTGGATATTGTATGTTTTTAGAAATACAAGTACTAACTCACTATATATCATATAATTGACTTCTGTTGTGGGGAATATTGTGAATTTTTTTATCAACCCTTCTCAATATATTTACTTCTTTTTTTTCTTCTACCTCTAATATGTTGACATGCCATAACTCTTATAAGATCTGGATGAGGATTATGAAAAACGATTTGTTATTTTAATTTAACCTAATTTAGACCTATTGATACCTAATTCTAATCGTCAAATACCCCTATATACTAGGAAATATATTGTTTTCATGTTTTTAGAATTTTAAAACCCCCAATATGAACTCACATAGTATAGTATTGCCTAACTAGTGAAACCCCATAAGAGGTTTACGTTTGGGGCATTATTTGAAAGTTGGATGGACATTCTATGGATAATTGTTCCATTATATTCCACTCTCCATTTGTAAAATGGTATATATTTAGGGGAAGAATAAGTAAGGGCCAACTGCCCCTTTTGCATTCATATTTTTAATTCATCCTTGTCATTGTTTAACCTAGTTTAGAAGGGTCAAAGGGTCAGTTGATCCTTCATCATACAATTTTTCCAGTGAATCCTTTTTGAAAGTGATGGAAGAGTTTTGCACTAGGGGAATAATGTGGAAAGGTCGATCAACCCTTCTATAGATAATTGTTCCCTTCTAGTCAACTCTTAGTATCCTAGAATAATACCTCTTTAGGTGAAGAATAAGGAAGGAAGGATAGCCACTTATGCATTTACATTTTTAATTAATCAATTTTGTTATATATCCTAATCTAGAAGAGTCGACTGACACTTCCTTGTATAACTTCTCAGTGAAGCCTTTTCAAACTCAAAGAAGAGATTTTCATTGGGAGCATAATTTGGAAGGGTCAGTTGACCCTTGTATATATAATTGTTTCATTCTAGTCAAATATACATCTCGTAGAATGACATTTCTTTAGGGGAATAATAAAGAAGGGTTGATTGCCCCTTTCGCATTCGATCATTTTAATTATTTTTCCAATTAATCGTTTTTGTTATTTTTCCTACTATGTAAGGGTTGATCGACATTTCCTTGTATAAATTTTCAATGAAGCCATTCAAACTCATAAAAGAGGCTTTCACTAGGGCATAATGTGGAAGTGTCACCTTGTACCTTGTACTAAATTGTACCTCTCAAGTATCCAAAAAATCAACCATTTGTATCCATGAGGGTTGCTCCTTGAGAATTGTTAGGAATGAGTCATCTAGGAAATTTCCACTAACCAACTGCCCTATCTTTGGTTCCGAGAGGTGAGTACCATGAAGTAGTTGATGTTTGAATTTACAACAAAGTATATAGAAAAGGCCCTCTATAGACAAAACATATAGGGATGACACTAGAGGGAATCCCTATCTAATTTATTGAAATAGTCCCATTTGTTCATATTTTCTTTTATTAATGAAGAAACAAGCCAATGACTTAGTAAAGCAGGTTTCCACACTAATTTTTAATCTGAGACTAAGTCCTATGACTTTGAGGTTGATTTTGATAAGGATCGATTTCCTTAACCAATTAGGGATATTAAAATCCTTTCTGTAGGATATGGTCAAGACCTATTTAGCAACAAGCACACTCTTCGGAGTGGCTAATGCCAAGGTTAGGATTAGAGGTTTGATTGAGACTCCTAGCTCTTTAAATAATGAATATTCCATGACCATTTAATTTCATATTGAAGGAAAGGTAACATGTTTCATGCATCTATGAAGGGGTATCTTAGTGGCCATTCTATTAGGATTCTATCGAGGTGGCTCTTGTACGAGGGAGGACACCTAATACATATTTTTACGGGCCTCGATATTTCATCACCCTTTGTCTACTAGTTATAACAACCTCATTTATACCTTCACTCATCACCATAGTGGATTTCATTACTTCTCATGGTAGGTGTTTGGAAATCCCTCATCCTTCTCTTTATTCTCTTTTCTCGGTGCGCCCCCAATGATTTAGATCGAAGCGTTTG
>SNQJ01S0166456.1:2640-21050 GCA_010110895.2 Picea sitchensis | reverse complement strand
TGCTATTACTATCACTTTGGTTGGTTGCATTCTTTTGCAGGTTCATCATTGTATGAGAATTGGAACTCAACTAGGATGGCGATGGTGAGAGGAAGTGGTGTTTAAATGGTATGTCACCTATCCCTCTTTAGTTAGTAAATTCAATATCTAAAACTTAAGGAAAGCATCATGTTCTGATGTGTTTTGTTCTAGATCTAGGTGGATCTAGGGAGATCAATTAGTGTCCCCACCTACCGATTTATCCAATAACACATATTCATAACTAATTGGTATTTTGACAGATCCTTGTGATGTAGAAATTGATTCTTGGGTGTATCCCAAACCAGTCTTGTTGTTTGGTGACCTTTGACTAATGAGAATTTCATCCAAGATATTTTAACTATTTCCAAAGTTTGATCGCTTCTTTTGTTTCTCAAGTTCACTTTTTAACAGCTTAATCTCAACTTGTAGTTTCTCACATGCATTTTTTTTATCACTAAGTTGTTTTAAAATGATTTCTTTAGTTTTATTAGCTTCCAGGAGCTAGGACTTCAAATCATTGATGGTTTGTTTTGACTCCTTGAGGGTTTTGGAAACTTCCCTCTCTCTTGATTTAGTAGCTTCTTTAATCTCTAGAAGCTCTCTTCTTAGTACCCTATTTTGTTTTTTAATTTTTCCTAGTTCTTCAATTACACTAAGGATTTATTCTTCAAAGTTCCCTTCTTTTTCATCTTTTGAATGTTTATCATCTTGAGTTTTCATTCCCATAAACAAAAGCCCTGAATCTTCATCTTCACTCATGTATGAAGAGTTGATATCTTCTTTAGAGTAGAAGTTTTTCTTTTTCTTATAAAATTTCTTCTTGTATTTGTTTTCTTGGTTGTGAACTTCTTCATCATTTTCCTCCTGTATGGGATAGGGACATTTGTTAGCAAAGTGTCCAATTATTCCATAGTTGAAACATTTGAAAGGTAACTTTCCTTTATATTTTCCAAATCCTTTCTAGAGTTTCTTTATAAAGTTGGCCTCTTCTACATCTGATATATCCGATAACTTATCATTGGTATTTTTCGCCTTAGATTCTTTAAAGGTTGGTTCATCTTTTGTTGATTTATCATTCCTTGTTCTCATTTCATATGCTGTAAAAATTCCATGAAGCTAATCAATTATGAGTGTGTTTGGATCAGATATATCTTCAATTGTAAAAATCTTTGCATCATATCTCTTAGGTAATGACCTTAATATTTTTTTCACAATAGGTTTATCTGTAATTTCTTCTCATGTCGCTTTGATTGAGCTAACCACTTCATATACCCTATGAAAGTACTCAACAATATTTTATTCTTCTTTCAATTTCAGATTTTCAAACTAAATTCTATAGGTCTGTAGTTTGGCTTCCTTGACTTTATCATCTCCTTCATATACAACCTCCAACTTGTCCCAAATTTGTTTGGCTGATTTACAATTCATAGCCTTCACACATATAGAATTAGTCAACCCTCCTAGAATTCCATTAACTTCTCTTGAGTTTTCATTACAAATTTTCTTTCCTGCAGTATCTTTGGGTGGAGCAGTTGGTGCAATGTAACCATCTACAATATATTGTCGGATATCAAAACCAAGAGCCAACAATAATTTTTTCATTCTTATTTTCTATAGAACATAGCCTCCTCCATTGAACAATGGTGTTTTGTTGTTAGAAATTCCCTCTTGTTGATCCATCTTCACGATCTACCTTCCAGTTGTTAGACTATGCTGAAGGAACTTGCTATGATACCAATTGTTGGAATGCTGAGGGGGGGGGGGGTGAATCAATATTACCCCTTCTTAACAATTAACAGTTACTTTTTATATTTTATTGATCACCACAATAAATCAATAATGAATTGTATGCAAAATCAATTATATAAATATATTTAACTTCAATTACAAGGTTTTATAAAGAATAGTGAAGGACACCAATCCTTTTTAGAGAACCAACTTTAGGAGACACAAATCCCCTTATTTAAGGCACCAACCCTAGGAAGCACCAAATCCCTCGTCTTTAGGGCACCAAACCTAGGAAGAACTAAATCCCTTGTATTTAGGGCACCAACCCTAGGAAGCTCCAACTCCCTTATCTTTTACAATTTTCTTAGTAAGGATATGAATCCTTCCATGCTCCTCCCTTCCACCCTCACTGCATAAGTATCTTCATCTTTCCTTCTTGGAATCTACTTCTTCTTTTGATCTTCTAATCTGGACTGCAGAGACACTTGCTTCTCACCACTCTTTCTAGTTTATATGCTCTTCCAACTGGCGTGAGCTATGAAACATTGTGTCCCTTTGTTTGGACCATCGCACCTCTTCATTTTAACAGTAACAATAATCACTATTATTATTCAAACATTAATGTTAATTATTTTAACTTAGTGAGAGTGATTTTCATAAATCGATCACATGTATGGATCGATTTCTTTTTAACTTGATTCCATGTCTTCTACAAATATTGCAGAAATCAAGTTTTGCAGAGGTGCTTCCTTCAAACCATTAACATGTGATCATATGCACAAAATCACGAGCTTATTAAGCGATGACTCTTCTTTCTCCCTTTTCCTTTAGGCCCCCATATGTCCATTTTTGGGACCATGTTCTTTGGTACTTCATCCTTCGGGAATTCAGGCCTTTGTAACCTTTCAAATCTCCTGAATCAGATTTCACCGAAGCAGATCAGATAGCCAATTTTCATTCTTTCGTTAGTTAGATGATATTGGCTTGTCCAGAGGTTTCAAACAAATCGATGATTACAAATTAATCAGGAGTTGATATGAACGACTCTCATTTACATCGGAACTTTGGGACTTCAGGAATTTTCTAGTGGTGAAACTCTCGAAGTGGAAAATCTTGGAGTGACATTACTTGCTAACATCACTTGTTGATGTGGAACTCCTGTCCTTCTCCTGGATCTAATGGTCCTTATTTAACCTGAAAAGGATTAAATCAATCCAATGACTATCAGGAATTCAGGTATTCGGGATCTAAGGCCTTTTCCTTGCGTATCCTATCCTTTTACTTTCCTTGATCTGATGGTCAGGATATTTCCCAAAGTGTTCTTCAGATTGGACAACTTGTGTCCACTCTAGAACTTCGGCCTTTGAGTGATCTTACTTGTTCTCAGCCCTTTTCTCCCGAATTAGTCAGCGTAGAAGTTTGACCACTATTCTGATCCAATGATCATCATGTATTGTCCATATCCGATGGTCCTCATATACTTCAGGACTTTGGGGCTTTAGCCTTCATCTTTCTCACTTCTCTTTTTACCCAAAGTGAGATTACCTGAAGTGTAAACTCCTCACAACTTTTAACCCGAAATGAATGTTGTTTGTTGATCATGATTTTAGATCGATGACTTGATCTGTCTGTGATGATTATTTTCCTCGGTTTAAATCCAAAAACTTTTCTTTTCCCCAAAAATTTACCTACGATCGGATGGCTCACGTTTACTTTGGAACTTCAACTTCAACTAAAACAATTTCATGCACATTTCCTTTGGTCGATTTTACCCAAAGTGGTCAATGTCAGGCTGACCATCTGTATGTCACTTCCATAATCTATGGTCCATCAATTAATCTATCTTTCCACTCAACTTGATCCAATGGTTGATGTAGATTGCGGAACGATAACCTGCACGTGGTTTATCCCATCGCCAAAACTCCGCAATTAAAGTTGTGCGATTGTTGGTGGATCAACCACAATCATCAATCTTTGAAATGATGATATCTGGTGGTCTAGACTAATTGCGGGATTGGAAATAATGTGTAGTTTAATTCTCCCTTCGCTCATCGAAATCAATCGCTTCCCTTGATTTGGCGCTTGTGTATCCAACGATCTTGGTTTGTCCTGTGGGGATTTCAATCCAGGTCACATTTCTACAATGTGCTTTCCCTTCTGAGCTTTTTGTGCATCATCGGATGTTGACATCAATGAAAATATGTCCAACATCAAATACTTATATCTACAACCCTTCAACCCTATAAACCCTATGATGACACTATGAACCCTTCAACTTATAAAAATATCTACAAATAGAACAAAAACTATAATAATTCAATAGGTTTGACTATTCAACCATATTTGCAAATCAAACAAAATTAAAATTATAAGCTACTTGATTGTTTATAAATGAAATGAAATAAAACATTTTTAATTTCAGCACACTATCATAGAACACAAATTGTCCTTCCAAAATCATAAACAATATAAGAAAAATCAAAGATGAAACAATAAATTGATATTTAAAAGTTNTGGGATCATCCTAACCTCCTCACCTTATCCTCTTCAACTTATAAAAGGAGAGGAGCTCTCATGGAGAAAGCTTTTTGGATTTAGCTTTGGAGTTTTTGGGATTAGCTTGGATTGGATTGAGCTTTGGAGATTGTTAGCTTGGCTAGATGAGCCATTTTGTCAAGATAGATTGTGAATATTATCAAATCTATGCTCTCAGAATTTTTTGAGTGAAAGTGTGTGGGGAATGAAGGACAGTTGGAAGGGACCTTATGACATCAAGGCCATGGTTGTAATCTCTCTTTCACATTTAATATGATACAGTAATATGATTCTTTCCTATAAAGCTTGTGTTTTATTGTATGATTCCTTGATCACATACATAGGTTTATATTGAGTTTATGCTATTACTATCACTTTGGTTGGTTGCATTCTTTTGCAGGTTCATCATTGTATGAGCATTGGAACTCAACTAGGATGGCGATGGCGAGAGGAAGTGGTGTTTAAATGGTATGTCACCTATCCCTCTTTAGTTAGTAAATTCAATATCTAAAACTTAAGGAAAGTGTCATGTTCTGGTGTGTTTTGTTCTAGATCTAGGTGGATCTAGGGAGATCAATTAGTGTCCCCACCTATCGATTTATCCAATAACACATATTCATAACTAATTGGTATTTTGACAGATCCTTGTGATGTAGAAAATGATTCTTGGGTGTATCCCAAACAAGTCGTGTTGTTTGGTGACCTTTGACTACTGAGAATTTCATCCAAGATATTTTAACTATTTCCAAAGTTTGATCGCTTCTTTTGTTTCTCAAGTTCACTTTTTAACAGCTTAATCTCAGCTTGTAGTTTCTCACATGCTTTTTTTTTATCACTAAGTTGTTTTAAAATGATTTCTTTAGTTTTATTAGCTTCCAGGAGCTAGGACTTCAAATCACTAATGGTCTGTTTTGACTCCTTGAGGGTTTTGGAAACTTCCCTCTCTCTTGATTTAGTAGCTTCTTTAATCTCTAGAAGCTCTCTTCTTAGTACCCTATTTTGTTTTTTAGTTTTTCCTAGTTCTTCAATTACACTAAGGATTTATTCTTCAAAGTTCCCTTCTTTTTCATCTTCTGAATGTTTATCATCTTGAGTTTTCATTCCCATAAACAAAAACCCTGAATCTTCATCTTCACTCATGTATGAAGAGTTGATATCTTCTTTAGAGTAGAAGTTTTTATTTTTCTTATAAAATTTCTTCTTGTATTGGTTTTCTTGGTTGTGAACTTCTTCATCATTTTCCTCCTGTATGGGATAGGGACATTTGTTAGCAAAGTGTCCAATTCTTCCATAGTTGAAACATTTGAAAGGTAAATTTCTTTTATATTTTCCAAATCCTTTCTAGAGTTTCTTTATAAAGTTGGCCTCTTCTACATCTGATATATCTGATAACTTATCATTGGTATTTTTCGCCTACCTCATCTTTGTCTTAGATTATTTAAAGGTTGTTTCATTTTTTGTTGATTTATCATTCCTTGTTCTCATTTCATATGCTGTAAAAATTCCATGAAGCTAATCAATTGTGAGTGTGTTTGGATCAGATATATCTTCAATTTTAAAACTCTTTGCATCATATCTCTTAGGTAATGACCTTAATATTTTTTTCACAATAGGTTTATCTGTAATTTCTTCTCATGACGCTCTGATTGAGCTAACCACTTCATCTACCCTATGAAAGTACTCAGCAACATTTTATTCTTCTTTCAATTTCAGATTTTCAAACTAAATTCTATAGGTCTGTAGTTTGGCTTCCTTGACTTTATCATCTCCTTCATATACAACCTCCAACTTGTACCATATTTGTTTGGCTGATTTACAATTCATAACCTTCACACATATAGAATTAGTCAACCCTCCTAGAATTCCATTAACTTCTCTTGAGTTTTCATTACAATTTTTCTTTCCTGCAGTATCTTTGGGTGGAGCAGTTGGTGCAATGTAACTATCTACAACATATTGTTGGATATCAAAACCAAGAGCCAACAAGAATTTTTTCATTCTTATTTTCTATAGAACATAGCCTCCTCCATTGAACAATGGTGTTTTGTTGTTAGAAATTCCCTCTTGTTGATCCATCTTCACGATCTACCTTCCAGTTGTTAGACTATGCTGAAGGAACCCGCTCTTATACCAATTGTTGGAATGTTGAGGGGGGGGGGCTGAATCAATATTACCCCTTCTTAACAATTAACAGTTACTTTTTATATTTTATTGATCACCACAATAAATCAACAATGAATTGTATGAAAAATCAATTATATAAATATATTTAACTTCAATTACAAGGTTTTATAAAGAATAGTGAAGGACACCAATCCTTTTTAGAGAACCAACTCTAGGAGACACAAATCCCATTATTTAAGGCACCAACCCTAGGAAGCACCAAATCCCTTGTCTTTAGGGCACCAAACCTAGGAAGAACCAAATCCCTTGTATTTAGGGCACCAACCCTAGGAAGCTCCAACTCCCCTATCTTTTACAATTTTCTTAGTAAGGATATGAATCCTTCCATGCTCCTCCTTTCCACCCTCACTGCATAAGTATCTTCAACTTTCCTTCTTGGAATCTACTTCTTCTTTTGATCTTGTGATCTGGACTGCAGAGACACTTTCTTCTCACCACTCTTTCTAGTTTATATGCTCTTCCAACTGGTGTGAGCTATGAAACATTGTGTCCCTTTGTTTGGACCATCGTACCTCTTCATTTTAAAAGTAACAATAATCACTATTATTATTCAAACATTAATGTTAATTATTTTAACTTAGTGAGAGTGATTTTCATAAATCGATCACATGTATGGATCGATTTATTTTTAACTTGATTCCATGTCTTTTACAAATATTGCAGAAATCGAGTTCTGCAGAGGTGCTTCCTTCAAACCATTAACATGTGACCATATGCACAAAATCACGAGCTTATTAAGAGATGACTCTTCTTTCTCCCTTTTCCTTTGGGCCCCCATATGTCCAGTGTTTGGACCATGTTCTTTGATACTTCATCCTTCGAGACTTCAGGCCTTTGCAACCTTTCAAATCTCCTAAATTAGATTTCGCCGAAGAAGATCAAATAGACAATTTTCATTCTTTTGTTAGTTAGATGATATTGGCTTGTCCAGAGGTTTTAAACAAATCGATGATTACAAATTAATCAGGAGTTGAGATGAACAACTCTCATTTACATCGGAACTTTGGGACTTCAGGAATTTTCTAGTGGTGAAACTCTCGAAGTGAAAACTCCCGGAGTGACATTACTTGCTAACATCACTTGTTGATGTGGAACTCATGTTCTTCTCCTGTATCTAATGGTCCTTCTTTAACCCGAAAAAGATTAAATCAATCCAATGACTATCAGGAATTCAGGTATTCGGGATCTGAGGCCTTTTCCTTGATTATCCTATCCTTTTACTTTCCTTGATCTGATGGTCAGGATATTTCTCGAAGTGTTCTTCAGATTGGACAACTTGTGTCCACTCCGGAACTTCGACCTTCGGGTGATCTTACTTGTTCTCATCCCTTTTCTCCCGAATTAGTCAGCGTTGAAGTTTGACCACTATTATGATCCAATGATCATCATGTATTGTCCATATCCGATGGTCCTCATTTACTTCAGGACTTTAGGGCTTTAGCCTTCGTCTTTCTCACTTCTCTTTTTACCCGAAGTGAGATTACCTGAAGTGTAAACTCCTCACAACTTTTAACCCGAAATGAATGTTGTTTGTTGATCATGATTTTAGATCGATGACTTGATCTATCTGTGATGATTATTTTCCTCGGTTTAAATCCAACAACTCTTCTTTTCCCCAAAAATTTACCTAAGATCGGATGGCTCACGTTTACTTTGGAACTTCAACTTCAACTAAAACAATTTCATGCACATTTCCTTCGGTCGATTTTACCCGAAGTGGTCAATGTCGGGCTTACCATCCGTATGTCACTTCCATAATCTATGGTCCATGAATTAATCTATATTTCCACTCAACTTGATCCAATGGCTGATGTGGATTGCGGAACCATAACTTGCACGTGGTTTATCCCATCGCCAAAACTCCACAATTAAAGTTGTGCGATTGTTGGTGGATCAACCACAATCATCAATCTTTGAAATGATGATATATGGTGGTCTATACTAATTGCGGGATTGGAAATAATGTGTAGTTTAATTCTCCCTTCGTTCATCGAAATCAATCGTTTCCCTTGATTTGACGCTTGTGTATCCAATGGTCTTGGTTTGTCCTGTGGGGATTTCAATCTAGGTCACATTTCTACAATGTTCTTTCCCTTCTGAGCTTTTTGTGCATCATCGGATGTTGACATCAATGACAATATGTCCAACATCAAATACTTATATCTACAACCTTTCAACCCTATAAACCCTATGATGACACTATGAACCCTTCAACTTATAAAAATATCTACAAATAGAACAAAAACTGTAATAATTCAATAGGTTTGACTATTCAACCATATTTGCAAATCAAACAAAATTAAAATTATAAGCTACTTGATTGTTTATAAATGAAATGAAATAAAATATTTTTAATTTCAGCACACTATCATAGAACACAAACTGTCCTTCCAAAATCATAAACAATATAAGAGAAATCAAAGATGAAACAATAAATTGATATTTAAAAGTTCCAAAAATATCATATCATATATATATATTTATAATGAAAGTTCGCATAGTTACACTACCAAATACATAGGTGCCACAACGATTTTAGGATAATAACAAAAACTAAGAGGCAATCAAAACATTTAACTCCAAAATCATTGACTCTAAGCCATTGCTAAGATAGATCTCTTCATACATGCAAAAGAAACCATTTCTCGAATTTAAAATTTAAAAATTTAAAATAAAATATATCTACAAATTTAAAATAAAATGTACACATACCATTTTAGATAAATAAACAAATTGTGATTAAATAAAAATGACATACATACAAAAAGTGTTAAAGTTTCATCTTCCAACATCCATGTGCTCCTTTTCCACCAAATAATGTTAACATGTGTAACAATAAAAAGAAAAACCAATAACACATATTAGCATATATAGTTTATTAGCAAATATTCTAAAGATATTTAACTAAATATTAAATAAGAAATAATAAAGAATAACATACCCAACCAAAGTTCCACAGATTTAAGATTATTGCTCTCTTTTTATTATACTTTTTTGGCATTTTTTTAAACCAAACTTACATGAGGAAGTTCCAAAACTTCCAAAATAGTTACTCTCCATATTAATCCATTCTTTGCACAAATATTTAATTTAATTTTATAACCAAATGCTCTTTCAACATTTCCTACATGATCTAAACAATGTAAGATCTTACCTAGCAAATTTTTAAAGAGAAAAATTGTGTGTTTGGTAACCAGTTTTAGTGTTCAGAGTTAGATAATACCCTGAAAATAAATTCACTTGTGTATGCAGAAAGTTCACAAATCTCCATATTAAGCCATTCTTCCAGTAAAATACGTATCTCCTCTTCTGCAGTGGAATAGATGTTCTCATTCTCTTTCAAATTAAAGGACTCACAAACCTCCATATTAAGCCACACTTCCAAGAAAATAATTATATCTATGAAAGTTCACAAATATCCATATTAAAAACCATTCTTCCAATAAAATACTTATCTCCTCTTTCTGCGGTGGAATATATGTTCTCATATAATCTTTCATGTACATGCAGAAAACATAAATTTGCACATATATTAAGTCATTCTTCAAAAACCATTTAAATATTTCATATTTCTACATGGGATGTATTCATATCACATATAATCAAACGCTCTTTGAAATATTCCTTCATCATGATCAAAACATGAGATCATGCACATACATAGTTTATTTGTAAATCTGCAAATGTTGGTTTTTGTGGTTAGTAAGAAATTAGTTAAGAGTTTGGAAATAGCCCAAGAAGGAATTTATTTCGTTGTATGCAGAAAACAAAAATCTCCATATTATGCCATTCTTGGACAAGAAGGCAAGGAATGCAATCAAAGAAAATTTAGAAACTTCCCCTTTTCTGATGTGGGATAGAGTATGTTCTCAAATAAGCAAATGCTCAAGTTCAAAATTATGTTTGCATCATGATATAAACATAAATAAGATTGAATGTACCATTTTAGATGATGATAAACTTTTATAGGAGTTCTATATAGTTAAAAAATAATTGGTCAAAGAGTTGAAAAGTTATATAGACACTAGTTGAGTAACCCTTTTATGAATAGGAAAGGCTTAATTAAAAAGTTAATCAAACAAAAATTTGAAAAAAGTAAAAAAAAAAGCATATTCTATTGGATTACTAAGAGGGGGGGTGAATCAATAATAGAGCAATTTAATCCTTTTTCACCATAAAATGCAAGTGTTATATCAATGTATCATTATCATCCAATAGTTGCAGAGTAAATAAAAAATGAACAAATCAACAATCACACACATACACAATACACCAGTGTTTTACGTGGAAAACCAAAGCGGGAGAAAACCAAATAATGTTTTTTCTTATATGTCTTTAAGAATTACATTCATTGGAAGCACCAACTTCCTTTTTTTTCCATCTACAACTGGAAGGAGGATCCAACCCCCTAGTTTCTCGGGCTACAACCTGAGGGAAGCTACAACTCCCCAATTCTCTGGCTGCAACCAGAAGGAGGCTACAACCCCCTATGTTCTTTGGCTACAACCGGAAGGTGGATACAACCACCTGTCCTTGTCCCTTCCAACCTCCCTGAAATATAAGTAGAATGATGGAACCACTACCATACTATCACTATGAGATGTACCACTGTAAACCTGTACCAATCAACCTGCACCAAAAAACCTGTAACAACATGTACCAAACCACCTGTAATCAACCTCTACCATAAACAAGTGCATCAACCATGTACCAACCTATACCTCAACCTGTACCATCAAAGAGTGGATCAAACATGCACCAAATATTTACCAATCATGCATCAACTACACATCAACTATGACTCATCAAGATGTACAAACATCATCAACTATACACCTCATGTATGTTCCAACTCATCAACTACTTCTCTCAACCATGTACCCAACATGTACCTCAACCATCAAAAGTTCTCTAGCAATATATCATGCTATCCATAACAAAATACCATAAAACCTTACATCAAACTATGTGCCATAACCTCACTTTTATGTAGCCTCAAGGATGTATCATTCATAAGAAAATCATATACCAATATTATTAACAATTGTCTCTCACAATGCACCACAAGATATGCCAATAAATCAAATTAAGTGAATTGACAATATACTTCAATAGATCTTCCTCAAAACCATTCTACAACAAGCCCTAAACTTCCAAGAGGGCATCCAACATATTTACAAGGAAAAAACTCAACTAGATTCATAAGTTCAACACTACAGATATGAAAACCATACATTTTTCTTCGTGTAGCGTTCTGTTGCTGCGATATTTCTACCATGGTTTTTCTACCATGGTTTTGCTGCCACACTTTTCCTGCCGCACTTTTTCTGCCGTGGTTTTTCTTCCGCACTTTTCCTGCCGTGATTTTCCTGCCACACTTTTTTGCCATAGTTTTTCTGTCGCTCTTTTCCTACCATGATTTTCCTGTTGCACTTTTCCTACTGCAATTTTCTTGCCGCACATTTTCTGCTACACTTTTCCTGCCGCACTTTTTCTGTCGCAGTTTTCCTGCTGTGATTTTTTTGCCACACTTTTTCTGCCGCACTTTTCTTGCCGCCATTTTCTTGCCGCACTTTTTCTTCTGCAGTTTTCCTTCCACACTTTTCCTTTTGTGCTACTTGAAATCGTGACACCTGTCCAACTTCCTGCATTACATATAGTCTGGATGATGTCACATATAGTAAGCTACCAATAATTAACTTGTATTACTCTGGTATGTAGACTTTGAATCATCATATTTGTTGAACTTGCAATTGGTTTGCATCGGAGTGGTAACTAGTTTGCAATCTTCCATTCTTAACCTCTTTAGCCTTTCTCTTATATACTTAGTTTGAGAAATCAAAATTCCTTGGTTGTTTTGACATATCTGAAGACCCAGAAAGAATGATAGTTCTCCAAGTAATGACATTTCAAATTCATTCTGCATATCCTTTGTAAATTTTTGGCTTAACCTATCATCATTTCTTCCAAAAATAATGTCATCGACATAAAATTCAATTAATAAAATACTATCTTGAGTTACCTTGATGTAGAGGTTGTTTTTTGCACTTCCTTTTCTGAACCCTGCCTTCTATAGATATTTATCTAGTCTAGAGTACCATGCTCTAGGAGGTTGTTTTAGACCATACAAGGCCTTCTTCAATTTGCACAAGTAATCTGCATTCTCTGACAACTGAAATCCTTATGGCTGTTCGATGTAGAAATCTTCTTCATCTTCTGATTCTTCTTCGTAAAGTTGTTCCATTCATTCATTTTCTTCTTCTTTTAATTTTTGTCCACCTGTTTCATCAATTGTTACATTGATGTTGTCCACAACATTGTTCAACCTCATATTGTAACACTTGTATTCTTTCCTTGTACTTGAGTAACGAACAAGTACTCCTTTTTCCACACGAGAGTCAAACTTTCCCATTCTACCATCTTCTCTTTTGATGTAGCATTTGGTGCCAAATACTCTAAAGTGCTTCACATTTGCTGGTCTTCCTTTCCATAGCTCGTAGGAATTTTTTTCATTGTTGTTTCTGAGCACTACTCTATTTTGAATGTGAATGGTTGTATGTGTTCAAAAAATATCTGTCAATTGTGAATGCATTAACATTGTTCGAGCCATTTCCTGTGTAATTATCATCCATTATTATATTGTTCCTTCATCTTTGAACCACTCTCTGAACCAATATATGAATCCATGCTTTCAAGATGGGGGCATATCGAGCTTAGGCTTTGTTCTTTCTCGTGCTCGTAAATACATGAGAATGCATCCGAGTAGACTTTTATCTCTTTTTCGGACCTGTATGGATACACGAAAAGGAACCCCCTAGAGTCTCCTTTAATCTCTTTTCAGACTCTCTAAACATGAAAATATTTCCGAGTGATCTTGCTTCCTTTCCCATTCATTAAAAGGTTTGAAAGGGCGTCTTTCGAGTGATAATTTATCTCTTTTTTGGCCTCGCAAGACTAACATTACAAAAAAGGACAAAACCAGAGTCATCTTTAAGTTCTTTTCAGACTCTCTAAAGATAAAAAGATTGTCGAGCAACCTTGTTCTCTTCACGCTCGTTAAAGTATTTGAAGAAAATGTCTATTGAGCGATAGTTTATCTCTTTTTCGGTCTCATCGGACTACTTTACGAAAAAGCAACTGAGAGAGTTCTCTTTTAAGTGTTTTTCCAGACTCTATAATCATGAAAAACCTTCGAGTTTTCTATCTTTGGACTCGTTAAAAGAAACATCGACAGGCCGATATGGGACCAAACCCTTACTTCTTCCAGTTCGTTAAACAAAGGAAGAGGAAATTACCGAAGGCGAGTTTTATCGAGCATGTGTTATCCTCCTCGAGCTCGTTAAATTAAAAATAGGTACTCGTCTATCTGGATGGGGGAAAAATTGAAAGAAGAAAGCCAAGCAGTTTCTCACAGTCGATATGGGGATCAATTCTTTTACTTTCTTTTTCAGTTGCTAAACAAAGGAAAGAGGGTCGGTTAAAGTTTTACAAGTTATTCCCCGAGTCAGTTAGGTTAGGTGGTTTGACGGATGGGGAGGCCGAAAGAAGAAAGCGAAGTAGCTTTTGAGAACATTACCAAGTAACTCTGAGAGTCACCCTTGAAAACGACACCTTGTCTTTGCACGCATCTTAATCCACTGAACCTCTTCTCACCAACCAACTTCCAGTTTTTCTTACCTTTAAATTCACCCGACTAAAGTCACTGTATCCATTGCATCATCGTCTTTTGGTCCATGCCATGTTTCGTTGTTGTGCCTCAATATTCAAGGGAAGTATCCTACCGAGAGTCAACCATCACAAATATATTGTCTCAATAATCGTGTCATTCCATGTTCATTTAATCTACCACCATACTCCAGGTTTGTTTCATGTCGCGATGGGGGATACATCAAGGCCTCCTTCAACGAGTCTATTCTCGCTGGGACTTCAACACATTATCCGTGGACTAGACTTCTGGAAACCAATTTAGTACTTTGGGACCTAGATGCCTCAATGGAAGGCCTCCTCACATTATACAATGGGTTTACATCATTGACCTCCTGATCAAATGATTCCACGGATTTTCGACTTTCATATCATTCATTCACATTCGCTGGAATGTACTAGAAGTACCTTGGGAATCATTGACATTAATGATGATTTCCCCATGCTGTTAATGGTTTGCATCATTGACCGATAATCAAGTGATTTCTAACATGTTCTACATCAGTACATATTCAGTTACGGTTATATTCATACTACATCTAAGATCTAAGAAGACCAAGGAGTGATCACCATATATACTTTGCCCAGTTAAGGAGTTTCCCTTTGAACACCAACACATATATATTGTCACATAGATCCACTTCTATTGGTCGTACAGGTCTTTGTCATCTTGTAGATCCACTATAATTCTTCTGTGGATACGATCAGCTCAGTCATAAGAGTATAGACCACACATCAGATCCTCGCTATTAAGGCCTTTATCAATACACCAGGATCCAAGCAGTTTATTTTATGGTGGCCATATCCTGTTTGCAAGTCTTGATCACCCAAGCATAGGTATGCATGCCTTGGGTTTGAAACATGTCATAATATTTGTTGGATGTTTGTGTGAAGCTTCTGTCAGGTTCTCTGCGTCTATACCCTTGCTTGAAAGTCTACAAAGAATTTCAATTATCGGTTCTCGTCTTCTAACCTCATACGTTGGGGGGCAATCTATTACACATCAAAAATACACACTTTGATAGTGTCGCAAGTGTCGTTATTACAAGTGTTGCAAGTGTCACATTTTTCTCACAAGTGTCGCAAGTGTCAGGAAAATCATACGGCTATGATGCCTATGTCGTGCCTATAACGACATAAATAGGACACTTGACACATGTCAAACACTTGATTTGGAAGAGGAAGAATGGTTAACTAGGCTTATGAACCTCTTTCCATCTGAAAGAACCACAAAAACTGGGTTTTGGAGGAGAGCGCTCCCCTATACTTCTCTCAGGAGTGTTGGCACCCCCCTTACACTATCTGGGAGCATTATAACGCTCTGATAGCCCTTCTGGGGGAGCGCTGATGGGTTTAGGGAGTGTTGGTGCCCCCTTAAAGCCTACTGGGGAGCACTATAACACTCGGATGGCCCTTTTGAGGGAGCGCTGCCTATTCTGGGCAGCAGCTGGTTTGTTGAGATGGATGAGGGGAGGATCCCTTCAATCCCTGAAGGCAGTTGGATTCGAATCCCTATTCAAGCCATGATCTTAGGGAAGATCCCTAACTTAAGGAGGAAAATCCTCAACTCACCCCAATGATATCTCAAGTGGTTGAGCCTCTCCAAGGCTATATAAGCAGGATTTCTCATGGTGAAAGGGGGATCTGGATGAAGAATGATACCAAACTTATGATCTCATAAGTGATATTTGGAGAAGGGATGAGAAGCATGAAACCTATGATCTCATAGGGAACACACAGTGAAGTGAAGGCTAATCAGCGAAGTTATCGTCATTCCGATCGTGGAGCTTTTGAGAAAGGGTTAGACAAGGAGAACTTGACGAAACTGCTACATTCCATCTATGGTTGTAAGTAACATTTTGTCCTCATTAATGTAATATGCTTGGCATGTTTTTTTCTAATTTGTGTTTGAAATCACATGAATTTGTCTCTAAGTATATAGGTCTTCTTCAAACTAATCTTGATAGAATAGGAAGTGGTTGTACTTTGTTTGTCTACAGGGATTATCGAGGAGCTCAAGATTGGAGTTCAACTCGGAGCACGCAGGGACAAACACTGGTAAAAGGTACGTCTTTCCTCCTTCCTCTTCATGAATTAGTTTGTGTATACCTAAAAGGAAGTCAGTGACCATGATAAGCACTTTCTGTCTTAGAGTTAAGAGTCTATCTCTTTGAGGAGATCTACCTATCCGCAGGGAGATTTTCCTTCAACATAAACTTATAGGGGAGCGCTCTCCTCCAAAAACTCGGTTTTTGTGGTTCTTTCAGATGGCAAGAGGTTCATAAGCCTGGTTAACCATTCCTCCTCTTCCAAATCAAGTGTTTGAGGTGTTTCAAGTGTCTTTTTGATGTCGTTATAAGTATGACATAAGCATCATGGCAGTATGCTTTGCTTGACACTTGCGACACTCGTGAGCAAAATGAAACACTTGTAATGACGACACTTGCGACACTATCAAAGTGAGTAATTTTGATGTGTAACAGATTGTCCCCCAAAGTATGAAGTTAGAAGATGAGAACTGATAACTGAAATGATTTGTAGACTTTCAAGAAAGGGTATAGATGTAGAGAACTTGACAGAAGCTGCACACAAACATCCAAAAAATATTATTACATGTTTCAAACCCAAGACAGGCATACCTATGCTTGGGTGATCAAGACTTGCAAGATAGGGACGCCATAAAATACACTGCGGATCCATAATTGTATTGATAAAAATGTATAGCCACTGAAAACAAACTGTGGATCTATACTCCCATGACCTGAACTGATCGTAGCCACGAAGAATACACAGTGGATCTACGAGATGACAAGACATAGCCACGACCAATACAAAGTGGATCTATGTAAAAGTATATGTGTCATTTGTTCAAAATAAATTCCATTGCAACCTAGGAAAAGTACATATCAGAGTGATCACTCAACCCAGGGTCTTCTTACCGATCTCGATGTAGTACGAATCTAACCATGTGAATAGATGTCCTGATGTCGAACATGGCAGAAATCAGTTGATTACCGGTCAATGATGTAAACCGTTAACAAGTGCGAGGGAGATCACCATTGATGTCAATGATTCCCAAGGTGCCCTCGTACATTCCAACGAATGTGAATGGAGGAGATGAAGTTGAACATCCATGGAATCGTCTGATCAGAGGTTAATGATGTAAACCCACTGTCGAACGTGAGGAGGCCTGCCATTAAGGCATGCAAGTCCCAAAGTACTAACTGGTTTCTAATTCTAGTTCCTGGATAATGTGTTGAAGTCGACAAGAATAGACTCGTCGAAGGAGGGCCTTGATGTATCCCCCATCAGCGACAAGAAACAGACACAGAGATTTAATTGGTAGATCAAATGAACATGGACTGACATGGGTATTGAGACAAGATATTTGTGATGGCTGACTCTCCAGGCGAACACTTCCCTTGAACACTGAGGCACAACAACAGAAACATGACATGGACTAAAACTTGATGATGCAGTGGATGTTGTGACTTATGTCAGATGACCCAGAGGAGTGAAAGAAACTCAAAGGATTGGCTCAGTGCAGAGGTTCAGCGGATTATAATGCGTGCAAAAGACAAAGTACCGTGTTCAAGGGTGACTCTAAAAGTTACTTGGTAATGTTCTCAAAAACTGCTTGGCTTGCTTCTTTCAATTTTTTCCCCCATCCAGATAGACGAGTACCTCTTTTTAATTTAATGAGCTCGAGGAGGATAACACATGCTCGATAAAACTCACCTTCGGTAAGTTACTTTTCCTTTGTTTAACGAATTGGAAGAAGTAAGGGTTCGGTCCCATATGGGTATGTCGATGTTTCTTTTAACGAGTCCAAATATAGAAAACTCTAAGGTTTTTCATGATTATAGAGTCTAGAAAAACACTTAAAAGAGAACTCTCTTAGTTCCTTTTTCGTAAAGTAGTCTGATGAGACCGAAAAAGAGATAAACTATCGCTCAATAGACATTTTCTTCAAATACTTTAATGAGCGTGAAAAGAAAAAGGTCGCTCGGTAATCTTTTCATGTTTAGAGAGTCTGAAAAGAACTTAAAGATGACTCCAATGTTGTCCTTTTTCGTAATGTTAGTCTCGCGAGGACAAAAAAGAGATAAATTATCACTCGAAAGACACCCTTTCAAACCGTTTAACGAGTGGAAAAGGAAGCAAGATCACTCGACAATCTTTTCATGTTTAGAGAGTCTGAAAAGAGCTTAAAGGAGACTCCAGGGGGTTCCTTTTTC
>SNQJ01S0166455.1:0-18163 GCA_010110895.2 Picea sitchensis | reverse complement strand
GATGGTCTTCAGTTTGTCCCACATCTCTTTGGAATATTCTAAGTGCATAATTTTCATATATAATGAGTCATCTACACCATTCTGAATAGTGTTCCTGGCTCTTGAATTATTTTCTACAAGTTTATTTCCATCTTTGTCTTTCGGGGGAGTAGTTGTTGCTTTGTATCCATATACTATTGATTACCAAACATCGAGTCCATGTGTCTGTATATATGTTTGTATTTTCTTGATCCATAGTGCATATTTCTCAACATTAATTTGTGGTACCCCAAATCTAGTGTGATCCATGAACTCCTTCCAGTGGTTAAACTGCTTCTTGAAGAACCGGGCTCTGATACCAATTGTTGAACTTCTGAGAAGGGGGGTGAATCAGTAATGAGCAATTATTTTACTTTTAACGACACTTTATTCTTCAACAATCATCAACAATTCATCTTTAACATTCAATAGATCATCATTAGTATAATCATAAACAACATCACATCACAATAGAGACATAGTACACCAGTATTTACATTGAAACCCAAATGGGAGAAAACCAAAAAATGTTTTTATTATATATTCATCAAAATAAAACATTAATTGGAAGAACCAAATTATGATTCTCCAACTACAACTAGAAGGAGGCTCCAACCCCCAATTCTTAGGCTTCAACCTGAAGGAAGATAAAACTACTTGATTCTCTGGCTCCAACCAAAAGGAGACTACAACCCCCTAAGCTCTCTGGCTACAACCGAAAGGTGGAAAAAACCACCTGTCCTTTCTCATCCTTCTGCCGTAAAATATAAATGTAGAAAAACTATCACAGACTCTACCATTTTCACTACCACAAAATTTGTTACTGTCACTGCCACAACTTTGTCACTGTCATTGCCACAAACTTTGTCACTATCACTGCCACAAAATTTGTTACTGTCACTACCACAACTTTGTCATTGTCACTACCACAAACTCTGTCACTTTCATTGCCACAAGTATTCTTCTACAAAACTTTTCTACACATCCGCGAATTGTCTGCTATGCAACACACGCATGTTTGCAGCTCTCTGTAATGAAAATCGTAGATGTTCACGCCCCTTTGTACTGCAACTGATAGACTTTTTCAGATATTCCCAGATTGATTGTCACTATATTTGTTTCTGTGTCTGGGCCATTGTCTCAGTGTATGACACTATTTCATCATTCTATATCAACCACCTAGACCTATGCCATACCATGCATATGTTGGATTACTAAGAGGGGGGGGGGTGAATCAGTAATGATTAATTTATACCACTTATTAATCCTTTTAACCACGATGTATATTCTTTTAACTTATCCAATCATGTTCATTTGATTATCATCAATATATTATTGTATCAATAACATTAGCATTCAATAGTGCATCATAAATAATAATCAACACATCCACACAATACACACTACATCAATATTTTATGTGGAAACCCAATTCAAGAGAAAACCACATAATGCTTTTCTTATATGTCTTTAAGAATTACATTCAAGGAAGAACCAACTTCCAATTCTCCAGCTCCAACTAGAAGGAGGCTCTGACCCCCTATTTTCTCATGCTACAACCTGAGGGAATATCCAACTCCCCAATTCTCTGGCTACAACCAGAAGGATGCTACAACCCCCTATGTTCTTTGGATATAACCAGAAGGTGGCTACAACCACCTAGTTCTTAGGCTCCAACCTAAAGGAAGCTCCAACTCCCTGATTCTCTGGCACTGACCGGAAGGAGGCTACAACCCCCTTTCCTTTCCTCGTCTAACCACCCTAAAATATAAGTGTCAAATGATGAAACCACTGCCACACTATAATTTTGAGATATACCACTGTAAACCTATACCAATCTCTTCCAACAACATGTAACCAACTTGTACCAATATCTTGTAATAAATCATGTACTAGAAGTCAGCCTGTACCAACAAATACCAAAACATACATGACATGTCTATGTTACAGTTTGTGTATGTACGTGCCCTATCTATTCTACAACCTGCATATGTACGCATCCTGTATATACTCTAGCCTACATACACCTTCTGAAAACTAGGGCTTTTACCTTTTCTGAAACTTCAAACACATTTTTGTCTCTATTGCATCAACCTACAACCTGTCACTGTGTCTTGTCTATAGTTGTGCCCTATGCATACATTATCTTATATATCCCTTAACCAAGTGCATCTATGTCTCTCTAGTCATATTCCATACATGTGTGTACAATCATGAACAAGTGTAATAACCCTCACATGGACTAGACATCAAAACCTCACTCACATGAACAAGTGTAATAACCCTCACATGGACTAGATATCAAACACTTACTAATATGCAACCTCACAACATACAAACAACTTCACAACCAAAAAAAATTCTCAACCATGTACCAAGAAATACAACCTATCCTGAACACTTGAACCAACAAGATGAACCAATGAATAACACCAACATACCAATGTTGTATTTCAGTATATCTAGCTCATACCATAAGTGTCATACAACCAACACCCTCTCTAGGGAAAACCTCAAACCCTATAACCATATCTCATGAAGACACCAATCAAACTATACATAAGAATATGACATACCTTTTGAACTGGTATTAGATCTCATGGAAAATTCATCACCATACACCTTCCTAGGAAGTTTCTTTCAGACTCTAAGAACTTGGCACCTTTAGAAACTTAAGCTTTCATGGATTTTCCCAAATGAATGCACCATGTTATACTGCTAGCCCACATACATGTGATGTGTTCCCTTCTCCATTTCAACCTGTTGCACACCTAAAACTAGGTTTTTTTTCGCATTTAATTCTAAACTTTCATCGCCAACCCTTTGTGATAATTGTACCTATGAACTTCATATGTATCAATGAGTACCGACAAACTCATACAATAATAGATATTCAATGTGCTCAATAGGTTCTAATAGGAGAGCCTTTCTCTTATTTATAATTCCATATCTCAAGTGGTTACCTTTTAACCAACTTAACCTAATTCCTTCTTTTAGGGCTAACCTAATTCTAACCACTTGTCCAATTTGCAGTCCATTTTATCCATAAATAGTAAATTCTCCAATTCTAGTTGAAAATAAAATATTTTTAATTATTTTCTTTTATTGCAACAACTTCTAATCCATGATTAACTCCTGTTTCCACTTGACTAGGGGTCAACTTCTCTAGGAGCTTCTAGAATAAAATGACTTATTTGACCTTCTAGAAAACTCATAGGGTTCTCCAACTTCACAAAAACATAACTCTCTAACCGCGGAGGAGTTAAGGATATTCACATCAATTTAAATGTAATGACATTTACCATCCATATAGAATACTCCTACCCATAAGTTCATTGATCTCCATGCCTTTATGCCTCAAACAAAATTAGGTCCCTTACCCATACCTCTGAAGCTACCGACTTCAAGGGTTACATCAATCTACAGATTACAATATCATTCTCCATGGTTGCATCATCATGTCCAACTGTCCAAAACCACTTTCTCATTAACCTAAAACCAATTGTCCAATTGAATATCAAGTGTATACCAATATACATACCATCTCATGCATCAATCATGGATCAAAACAAATATATCAATAATAAATAATGAACCATGAACTAGAGAATCAACCATGTACAACATGTACCATCATATGGAGATATGTACCATGTCATCAATGAAGCATCTTAAAGAGATTATGCATATTCCTCATGCATATACCACCATATAAAATGAATATCCCTCAACCATGTACAAGCATCTCAAAGATGTAAACTATAAAAACCATATCAATGTTGTAATTATACATATGAGTGTTATCACCACCAACCAACCAACATATACTATATCCAATTACAATACCAACCATTCTAGAATGCCTCAAGAATTCACCACATCATATGCAAAATTCACCATTAAACAAACATATAACCATACCAAAATGATAGGTTGATCCAACTCGTGAATGCTAACCCATGACATTTGTTTCCATACTTCGTGGACTGATTAACATTTCATTTCTGGTAACCATGAGCATTTCCTTTACGTATATATAATTTCTCTACAAGTCAAGATATATGCTTTCTCCTTCACTACAACTCATGTGCCATCTAATGCAAACTCAAAGTTATACCCTCATAAAATAGGCTCTCTCAAGTTTACTGCAACTGGCTACTTCCAATTCTAATTCTCTCCTTTTATACCTCATGTAACAACAATTGCAAAATGATTACTAGCTCACAAGATATATAAGCAATGACAAGTGTGTGGGTACTTGTGAATGATTCCCTTGGAGCTTGGTACGAGCACTTGTGTCGACCAACTCCCCTTTCCTTACTTTAGTATGGGTTTTATGGTTTCTCTTGTTACAACAACTTTCACCCCTGAATGGACTTGTAACCAACTAAGTGCTCTTTTAACCACACTTCTGAGGCTTCCAACTCTTACAAGGCCATATCTCCTCTAACCATGAGGGAACCACATGGGGCCCCATTATATCAATCAAAAATTACACGACGCGTACTATTCATCCATGAGGGTCTTTCTTGCATTCAAACTTTCCTTTATATCTATATTCTTCATTCAACTTCGAGTAAAAAAACAAACTGTCCGGGCTACTGGAATTGTCTCACTGCATTCTCTGGTTGACATCAATGATAATCAAATGTCCAATAGTTTTTCAAATTGAGTTTTGTATGAACAACAAGGGAGAGAAAGGAAAAAAGAGAATTCGGTTTCAGATGAAGGAGGTTGGGTGAATTATGGGTCATTTATAGAGCATTCTAGAGCTAAATATTGAAGATCCAATTTGTTTCAAGCCCGAAGAGTGAACTCTGGTGTGAGTTTCACTAAATGAACAACAATTGTTTGCTATATTTCCTGGCAACAGTTCCCTTGAGTTTCTAGCAGATATATTCTTGATTCCCTATTCCATAGATTCCATGGTAAACGTATGGGACACCTGAGAGACTAAGAGAAGTGAAGGATACATTCCCTGAATTGGGTGGGCAAGAGAGATAAAGGAAATCGTAGATATTGTATAATTCTGGGTGTGGATTTAGAGCTGTGAGGGGAATGTTAGGAGAACCTTCTGGTGATTCCACCTATCAATAACCTGGGTTACTTGTGGTTGATAACATTTAGAATAACAAATATGATGGTTAGTGGAACTTCCTTCCCAAACAATGGTTGCACAAATGTTTTAAAAGATATGTTTAATTATTTTATGAGTCTCTCTTATGAGTTTTATGGATGTGTTTCTTTTTAACTCTAAATGAGAATGTGATTTTTATGGTTGGTTGTAGATGATTTTGCTGGTTGAATTATGTTCTTTTAGAATGTTTAGATGTATTTAGTTATGGGTATCATATTTTAGTTTAAAATGTGTTCAATTCGTAGCTAGTTCGTAGTTACATAAATTAATTAGTGTAAAGATTTTCATCTAGGATATTTTAGAAATGATAAAGGACAAATATAAATGTAGATATAAGAAAGAAATACATAGATATATGGAAATGCAGAATACAGTAAACTGCCCTATTAATGACTCATCTAGTCACAAAAGACTATAAAAGCACACAAGCTATTTAGAATTGTGGTAGATTATCTCTCGGTGAAGAGATGTGTGTTGGATACTTCATTCACAAGAATATGATTAGTAAAATGAGACTCCAAAGGCCCCTCTAACATAAAGAATAAAATGAGAAAACCCTAAACATAAAAACCCTAACCCCATAAGATGAAACTCCAAAGGTTTGTGGGTCTTCGGATGGGGTGGCTGATACATCAACTTCCGAGCCTAACTTTGCATATGAACCATACTAGTAACTCCTACACTCACAAAAGGTCTAATGAGGAAAAACATTATGTTTCTCCTAAAATCTTTTTTGCATAATGTATAGGGTGTTGTCGCTCAAAAATGATCGCTTGGCCTCCCAAATGGGTCTCTAGAAGTTTGGGAATTCTAAAAATCAGAGAACCCAAAATGGGAAACCATACCTAGAGCTGAATAGGTGGGTGGCCACCAATGTCCACTGAGATCAATTTTTGAATATATGCAAAATTTTTGCACATAATATCCCTTTGCTGTGTCAAAATACATAATGGTATTAGAGCAACAAACAAACACCGGTTCAGATGGGCCAAACTCAACACATAGAATCTAGAATATCATAGTTAAAGATTAGAGAATATTTGAAATGTAGATTTCATATTTTTTCTAGGAAAAAGTGCAGGAGACTGTCTAATTTTCTATGGACTTGAGTTTCGTGGGTCAAAATCCCCAAATTTTAATCTCTAAAGATGCACGTGTTAGGCCTGTAACTAGTTGAACTCTGGAAATTACAGTGTAGCCACGAAGAATTGGGAAAAATTAATAGAGAATCTATATACAAAGTTGGGTGCATAGGTTGAGTCTATATGCAACATCCCTAAATCGGTCATTTGCAAGCTTAATTTAAGGTCTCATGGAGGCCCTAGAAAAATTTCATACAATCATGTACTTTGCAAAAATTGAAAACCACATTTGAAATTTTAAATACTTTTGGTGGCTTCATTGTATACATGAGTGTCATGAGATGACATGAAAGAAGTGATATGGCATAGGTGATATGGACTACCACAGTGACAGTTGGTAACATGGTGACAAGTGACATGGGAGCCACATGAGGCGATGGTATAGCCAATACCATAAAGCATTGTCGCATGGGAACCAAGCGGTTTTATCTCATGACTCTTATACCATGTGACACCACTTATATTGTTCCATGTAGCATAGGGAAACCACTATCGTGACTCAAGGGTTTGTTAATGCTCATGCATGTTTGGGATGGTTGATAGCCTTGTGTCAGAGATCTCTCACCAATATCCACCATTGATTTAGAGAAGTGCAAGCCATGCACCAAGGTAGTTAGATAGGACTCTCCCATCCCATGAACAATGGCAAGTCCTGGAAGTTGAGTCACGGTGGGACCTCGTCCTATCTGTATTCCATATAATACTGGTGGTAGGCCCATAAAATATTAATATTGTATTAATGGTTAAGGTCATCATAAGAGAAAGAGGAGAAAGAAGAGAGGGAAGGTTGATAAGGATGGTTAGCGGGGTGACATGGAATCACCCTAAGGTTCCATGTGGACCCAAAATTCCACATCAACAAAGATGCCACATAGGAAAAATTGTTCCATAGTTAAGTTAGAAAAGTCCTGAGCCAAAATCTTATTTTGGGCCATAACAGGATTATATTAAGTCAGAATTAGATGAAAATTTTTGGGTTTTGTTTGCAGTAATGAGGGATACAAAAGTTCCGGAGAGGGTCATTACCCATTTTTACTTGGATTTACCAAACAAAAATAGTGAGCGAAGATTTGGGTCCATACAAAAAATTATTTGCATGCACATTTTCTTTCATAATTTAGGTGGGTACAAGAAGACATTTTGGTTCCTATATGAGGAACCACAACCATGGAGATTCCCAAGGGTCCCACAATCATGGAGAGGAATTCAGAGGGTTGCATGTGTTGGGAAATGAGACATATTCTACTTGAAGAAGAGATAGACATGAGCTTGTAACTATGATTATCATGTATAGATAGGTACAAAGTTATATGGAATATAATGAGAATATGAAGTTCCACAGATACTTCAAATATTGAACATGTTGTAGAGGAAAGATAACAAAGACTTTGGCACAAAGCATGTAGCTAGTGCTAGACAAGTGGCATCATCTAGATCCCATAACATAAAGGGATGAGAATGGGAATGACATGCATTCAAGGAGCATGAGAAGGCGCCATAATTCCCGAGAGAAATTTTTATAACCCTAAATTGCACCATACATGCATTACTGGAACTTGGCCCTCTTACATGTAAATCTTTTCCAAGCCATCACCGAAGTTGCTCTTTTCTTAAAATCAATTTTAGAATATGTATCATGACCTTCCACTACAAACTCCACATACACGTACTTATTACTCCACTATAGCCCACGTGACGCATCGATGATTCACCAGAATCGTGATACCCACTTAGGATGTTCACTACAACCCATGTAATGCAGACTCTGTGCTGCTCCACTACAACCGTAAAATGTGATACTCCAAAAAGTCATGTACCTGAAAAGTTGCACGGAATTTGTTGAGATTATGGGCTATTGGTAGTTTCCCAACTAATCCATTGCCTATAGCTCCCGTCACCCAACCAATAACCATCCTTTGTCATATAAAGGAGGTTTTGGGGTCTCATTCTAAGGGAGAAATATATAAACAATGAAACTCGCCCATTTTGTTTTCCTCCCCTTGCCCCAAGCAATCTCTGTAGCCACATTGTGATTTTTTGAGCCAGAATTCCCTATTCTTGAATTTTTCCTTATTCATAAGACTATGTCCATTCTCTAGAGAGAAGTGTGAGAGAATAAGGATACATGTAAGTAGTTGGAGCTTGGTGAAGATGAGCCCAGGACCGGGTTTGAGGATCAGTTGTCGATCTCATTTTGTAGGTAACTATGTGAGATTAATATAAAGAAGTACTTTTTCCTCATTCCTCCATATGATGTGTGTCTAATCTCTCTATGTTTGATTTACATTTTTTTATGACATCTAACCCACTAATTGTATATAGAATGGATGTTCAGATTTTCTTGTTTGTCTTTTGGTGAATGCAAGTCATCCTTGGGAGGAGATTTATAGTCAAGGAAGCTTAATCGAACACAAAGGGATCGACACCAGACATGGAGTTTAAGCAAAGGACTACCGGATCTCTATACTTTTTACTTTATGCATGAAAGTGGGGTGTTGGTTTGGATAGTTGTTAAAAGTGTGAGACTTTAGACGATTAGCTCTTCTCCTCTCAGAGACTTTAGAACCCTAAGCAGTCCTCAGAGGGGGTTTTCCCACTATAAAGTAAACCACCAGAGAGTAACAAGGCTGCAAGTTCAAGGCCAGGAAGCATCCCAAGTGCTTCCCCTATGAGGAGATAGAGGACAAGGCATGGAGGAGACATATTGCAAGGTGAACTCGAGAAAATCAAGCCACCAACATTCAATGGTGAGTATAGGAAGGGAGAAGAAGTTGAGGCCTACCTATTGAAAATGAATAAATATTTCTAGTTGCATGATTATCCCTCTAGGGTAGAAACAAAAATTGCAACCTACCATTTTCTTCTAAGGAAAGGAATCATGTGGTGGGATCATATTAAGAAAACAAAACACCTTGATGACATGAAAGTCTCGTGGAGGCAGCTCAAAATATATTTTCAAGAGAATATTTGTCAAAACATTATTACGAAAGAAAGATAAAATATTTCTTTGAACTCGTTGGGAAGCAAGACAATGGATGAGTATGATAAAAGGTTCTTTGAGTTGTTGAAGTACGTTGACTTCATAAAGGATGAAAAGGTAAAAATACAAAGGTTTCTATGGCTACCCTTCTTCTACAATGACAAGATACAATATTATAACCCTAGAACTTTGGAAGACGCCATAAGAAGAGAAAACCATATTTATGAGTAAAGAAGAAGGAAGCCAGTCTTCCAAAAGAATTATAGTGGCAAGATGGAGGGTAAGAAAGAGAAAAGTAAGAAAGGTTTTAAACCACCAGTTTTTAAGAACAACTCCCAAGCAAATCAACAAGGAGAGTCAATCCAAAATGAGCGTAAGACAACCGACTCATTTGGGAAAAGGTCAAGGTAGAAACCTGTACAATTTTGGGAATGTGAGGGAAATCACTTATATAGGGACTTCCCTCAAAAGGTGAAAGGATGAGGAATGTCCACAACATTAAGGAGGCCAAAACAATTGAAGGCACATGAAGAAGCATGCCAAGGATTTATGTAGCCTTGGACAACAAGAAAATATAGTATCAATCCCCTATGATTGAAGTGGAAGGTAAGATTGATAACCAACCCATAGAAAATTTAATTGATTCTAGAGCTATCCATATTTATATAAACTCTAACATTGTTGAAATATTTCACTTGCAAAGGAGTAATCATCAGAATTTTTGGTTAGTTCAGTTAGCCATAGGGGCTAAGAAAAAGATCGGTGAGTTGGTTAAATATTATAAAATAGACATGAATGGACTCAACACAAAGGTAGATGTGAACATCATACCATTGGGTTCATATGATTGTCTAATTAGCATGGATTGGTTGGAGAAACACCATGTTGTCCTAGGATGTTAAAACAAGACAATAACTTGTATTGATGAGGAAGGGAAACAAGACAAGATTAAAGGCATTCCACGAGCTATAAATGTTAGAGAAATTTAAGCCATGTAGTTGAAAAAGAGTTTCAGAAAAGGATGTCAAATTTTTGCAGCCCATATGGAAGAGGAAACTAGAGATAAAGTGGCAAGTATTGAATACCATCTGGTCTTGAAATATTTTGAATATGTTTTGGGGGAGATCCCAAGATTTCCACCAAAGAGAGACATTTATTTCTCTATTGATTTGGTGCCAAGAGATACCACAGTGTCCAATACACCTTATAGAATGGGAGCACCAGGATTGAAAGAGTTGCAAAAGCATCTTGAAGAGTTGTTATAGAAGGGGTATATATTCCCAAGTGTGTCGCGTTAGGGAGCCCTAGTTCTTTTTGTAAAGAAGAAGAATGGAACCTTAAGTTTGTGTATTTATTTTATACAACTGAATAAGGTCAAAATAAAGAACAAATATCATTTTCCAAGGATTGATGATCTTTTTGATTAGTTGAAAGGTGCAAGAATCTTTTCCAAGTTTGAATTGAGATCAAATTATCATCAAGTGAGGATAAAAGAAGAGGATATCAACAAGACAACATTCAAAACAAGATATGGGCATTATAAATTCATAGTAGTGCCATTTGGGATATCAAATGCCCCAATTGTTTTTATGTGTTTGATGAATGGATTGTTTAGAAAATACCTGGACAAGTTTGTAATTATTTTCTTGGATGATATTCTCATCTACTCCAAGACAAAATAAGAGCATGAGAAACATTTAAGAATGGTGTTGCAAGTTTTGAGAGAACATAAGTTGTATGCCAAATTAAGTAAGCGAATATTTTATCAAAAGAATATTCACTACTTGGGGCATTTTATTTTAGCCAATGGAATAATAGTTGATCCTAAGAAAATAGAGGCCATTAGAGGATGGCTAGTGCCAAAAAATGTCATAGAGGTTATATATTTTATGGGTCTTGTTGGTTATTACCAAACATTCATAAATGGGTTTTCAAAGGTTGCAATCCCAATCACTTCTTTAGAAAAGAAGGGAGTGAAATTTGAATGGACTCCAAAATGTGAAGAAAGTTTTCAACAATTGAAATATATTTTGACAAGTGCACCAATATTAAAGATTGCATACCCAAATGAAGACTTTTTAGTGTGCACAAATGTGTGCAAGGAAGGGCTTGGTGGAGTCCTCGGTCAAAAGGATCATGTGGTATGCTATGAACATAGAAAGCTAAAGGAGCATGAGATTAATTATGCTACACAACTTAGAGTTGGAAACAAGTGTCCATGCATTAAAAATGTGGAGACATTACCTCATGGGAAAAATATTTGAACTAAGGACATACCACTTTGGTCTGAAGCATTTTTTTGGACAACCAACATTAAATGCCAAACAAAATAGATGGATGGAATTTATGACTGAATATGACTTTGAAATCAAGCATATCAAAGGAAAGGAAAATTAGGTGGTTGATGCACTCAGCAGAAGAGCTCATGAAATGCACATTTAAGCCATTATCATGTTCAACACAGATTTAAAAATTTTAGAGGTTGCAAATTTAGACCAACAATATGTAAAAATAAAAGAAATTTTACAACAAGATAATTTAAAACATAAATTTAATTATTATGAGATGAAAGAGGAAAGAATCCTCATGTACAAAGGGAAAATATATGTGCCAAATTTAGGAGAGATAAAAAATATAGTGTTGAGGGAAATGCACAATGTGTCATATAATGGGCATCAAGGATATCAGAAGACAATTGCATCTGTAAGAAGCCAATACTTTTGGTCAGGAATGAAGAAGGAAGTGGCTAATTACATAGCCATGTGTCTAGATTGTCAAAAGGTAAAAATAAAGCATAGGCATCCAGTGGGGATGCTATAGCTATTTCCCATTCCTGAGTGGAAATGGGAAGTGGTTACAATTGATTTTATTACAAAGTTGTCCATAATAGTGAAGCACTATTATTCCATCATAGTGGTGGTAGAAAAATTAACAAAAGCAACATATTTTATTCCTGTGAAGACAACACACAAGGAAACAAACATTGCAGAGATTTACATGAAGGAAGTTTCTAGGATGCATGAAGTGGCTAAGAAAATTGTTTCAGATAGAGATCCAAAGTTTACCTCAAATTTTTGGAAAGGTTTGTTGAAATTATTTGGGACAAATTTAAATCTCAACACAACTTATCACCCAAAGTCAGATGGACAAATAGAGAGGAACAATAGAATCATTGAAGACATGCTCAAAATGTATGTAATGGACCATCCATCAAAGTGGGAAGACTATATCTACTTAGTGGAATTTGATTACAATAATGGGTATCAAGCCTCATTAAAAATGATCCCATTTGAAGATTTGTATGGAAAGAAACATAACACACCAGTGAGTTTGGATAACCCAATAGGCAAAGTTGTCATTGGGCTAGAATTGTTAAAGGAAATGGAAGAGCAGATGGTAAAGATTGGGTAGAATTTAAAGGTTTCCCAGGATAGATAGAAAAGTTATGCAGATAAGAATAGAGTTTTTTAATATTTTAAAGTGTGAACATGTTTTCCTCAAAGTGAAAGCGAAGATAAGTTCAATAAGATTGGGTTGCTACCCAAAGTTGGCAACAAGATATTGTGGGCGATTTGAAATATTAGAAAAGATAGGGCCATTTGCATACATGATAACATTGTTTGCATCCATGAGAGTGCATAATGTTTTTCATGTGTTATTATTAAATAAATATGTTCCTAACCCTAACCACATAATTGATTGGATCTTGATCCAAGTGGAAAATGAAGGGGATTTCAGGGTGGACCCAATATGCATACTGGACTGGAAAGTCAAAGTGCTCAAGAAAAAATCCACAGGGTTGGTAAATGTTCAATGGACCTACTACGGTCCTAAAGATGCAACATGGGAGCATGAAGAAACCATGAGAGAGGAATACCCACAAAGTTTTGACAATTTTGAAGAAAACATAATGCAAGACTCAATTTTGAGTAGCTAGAGTTCTAGAACCACATGTCAGAGTGCTAGTCAACTATGTTGGGGGCCCTGAAAAAAGAATGGATTATTCCTTTGTTTAATAATGATAAAGGAATGGCACACTCTTTGGTTTAACCCTGATAAATTGATGGTGCATTCCTTGGGTCAGCGGGTTGAGAGGAATACGAGATTTTGGTTGGAACTATTGTTGTAGTTGTTAAATTGTAGAATTTATTTCTTAAAGTATTGTGATGTAAATGTGTATATGTATATCGACATAGTGTGCACCGAGGACGACACACAACTGTAGGGGATGGGGAATGTAATATCCCCACTATAATCCTCTCTTTATAATGTAGATATGAATATGGCTATGACCAAGTGATGTAATATGCAGATTATATTTCTGATTTTAATAAATATAATGTGATACCAGTTGTTGGGAATATGGATGGATATGGGGGATTATTTATCCAAAAGAGAGAGGAATGCATAAGAGTGTCCAAGAGGGGTTCATGGAGGAAAATAATTGTGGGTATTAATCCAAACCCATGTTTCTGAATTTTATTATCATTGGGGATAACTTCTATGTTCTGATTGAGTGTCTGAGAACCCAACCATTGAATACCTATCAAGGGGTGGGTTTAGAAGTCACTTCCATAGTTATTGGAATCATGGGGTTGAAGTACAATCAACATTGGGAAGAGTGTGCAGTTAATGGTCTTGGTAAAATAGAGGAAATTTGTATGGGGGAGAATGGGCAATTTTTCACATTGAGTTTTGCATGAACAAGGGGAGAGCAAGGAAAAAGAGCATTGGAGTTAGATGAAGAAGGTTGGGAATATTCTAGAGCATTTTGGAGAATTTTTAGAGCATTCTAGAGTTGAATATTGATGATCCAGGTTGTCAGGCTTGAAGAGTGAACTCTTGGGTGAGTTTCAATAAAACAACAATTGTTTGTTGTTATTTTCCTGGTAGTTTTTCCTATCAATGAGTTCTCTTCAGTTCCCAACAAAGAGATTATTGGTTCCCTATGTCATGAGACCCTAATCAATGAATGGGATGCTTGAGGGATTGAGAGAAATGAAGGGGTACATTCCTTGGGTTAGGCATGTCAAGAGGAAGAGAGTTGGAGGAAATATGAGATAGCTATAGGAGAATACCAGTGGGTTGTGGATTTAGATTTGTGAGTGGACTGTTAGAGTCACCCTTCTCTTATGTATTCATAGCCATTTATTGGGGCTGAATTGTTGTTGATATTTAGAACAACATGTCTATGGTTGGGTGGCACATCCTTCTCAAGCAGTTGGTTGAACAAACGTTTTAAAAGATAAGTGTTTAATTATTTTCTGAGTCTCTCTTATGAGTTTTATTGATGTGTTTTTACCTTGTGCATGAGAATGATTTTTATGGGTTGTTGTAGATTATTTTATGTCTACATTATGCTCTTTTAGAATTTTGTAGATGCATTTAGTTATGGGTATCATATTTTAGTTAAAAATGTGTTCAATTCGTAGTTTGTAAGCTACATGAATTAATTAGCAGATAATTTTTGAATTTATGTGTATTTTTTGCAAGTAATGTCCCCTAGTTAAGTTGGGGGACGTTAGAATGCCCCTCTTCCTCACATTGGAATGTACAAGTTATCAGTGACTGAGAATGAATAAATCAAGAAGCAAGTTCAATATTTGCTCAAGAAAGGATTCATCTGACCAAGTACTTCTCCATGGAAATTTACCATTGTATTGGTGCCAAAGAAAGTTGGTACGTGGATAATGTGTGTGGATTTTTGGGTATTGAACAAGATCATGGTGAAAAACCATTATCCTCTTCCTCGTATTTATAATTTGTTAAATCACTTGAAGTGGCAGTTAGTTCAATAGGTGAACTCTACTACATTAAATTATCAACACGGGGATCATAAAATGATGAAGTGCAATGCAAAATATATGCATGTCTTAGATTCCAATCTATCCCTAAATGACTACTTATGCAAAAAGGAAAAATTTTCACTTCCTTAGTTGCTGAAACATAGTTTTGTTCAGCTGCAAAAAGAACAAAGAAATGCTAATGATGCAGGAACATAATTAAAATAACACAAATATAATTCCAATACTTAAGATCATCAATCTACTAGACTCTTATAACATTCTTTGAATCACCTGAAGAAATGAGACTTCCTATTGAACATAACATTAAATTGTCCAATTGATGGTTGTTATATTAGTTATTTTTGTGTAAATAGAAATAAATAAGTTTGCAGGAAAAAAATGACAGATTGAACATAATTGATTAAGAAAAGAAAATACCAACAATTAAAGTAAATGAATAGTGTGCTCCTCCTCAGGGGGGCCTCTTGGCGTGGCGAACACTATTTGAAGAAGTTGTATTAACTAGAGAACAACTCATGTAAGAGAAAAGTAACCAAAAATTTGTATTAATTTGAACAACAATGTGATTACAATGATATTATATCAAGAAGTGTGTACATATATATCCATCTGAAGGTATGATTACCCTTTTTTATACAATGCATACAAGATTACACAGATCCAAACTACACGGATGTCAAACCCGATCGCAACTATAATTCTAGGAAAATCTAGTTTAAAGAATCAATCACATATCCCAAATGCTTCACATTTTGAGGAAACCGTGTTCATTGAATCCACTTGGCCTTGTCCTACACAAAACCCATGTGGCCAATTTTCAATATTCGACTTCATTTTCTTGGAATTGAGCCCACAAAATAATCTCTCTATTCTGGCATGGATGTCATAAACTGTTTAAAGGAAATAAAACATACATGCATCTAACAACTCATGGATATATGGAATAAATTTGCCACTTTTCAAGGCATCATTCAAAGTTATGCATGGTTGGATCACAGTCTTTTCGATTGTATTAACACTTTGAATAGTGCATGTCGAAATGGGATTTTAGCATGCATACATAGTTTTGAGTGTTAATATATATGAACAAATAAATAGCTTAAGTTATGGTCTTCATAGGTATAACTAAAGAAATGTCATAGGATTTTAAGATATTTGTTAGGATAGGATAGACTTTAGGGAAAAACAGAGTATACATGTTTTGAAATTTAGGTTTTGTTCATCCTATACATAGTCCATAATCCTAATTGCATGAATGATTTAAAAATCTATTACCTCTGTGATTTTACCTATATCCTGAAGAATTATTCACCCATGGAACTGAATTCGAAGCATAAATTAATGTGAAGTGTTGGTTTTTTTGTTGGAACTAATGATTGTATTGCTACATATTTGAAGAGAGATTTATGGAATTGAAGATGAAAGCTACTCATGTTGATGAAGAATGGATCCTGAGGAATTATGAATAATGTTTTTGTTGAAGAATATGGTATGTTATTGATGCTCATGAAGAAATTGATAGTGATGATGAAGAAGAAACCGATATGAGTCCACTGCAAATAAAATCTCTAGATTTGAATTTCATGCTTGGAAACTTGTGCAAATTATGAAAATGCCAGAAATTGTGGATGATGGGTAGATGAAAATATGTTCATGATTTGAAACCATATCTAATCCATGATCTAGTCTTAATATGTGTGAAAACATAAAAAACTACAAATCTACTACAGAAATATAGTTGTAACTATTTAAAAAAAATCTTGTATTTTTTATTAAATAGGCTTTAAAACATGCCCGTGCATCTCTTATCATGCATTTTCTAAAACTTTAGACCATTTTTTACTCAATTTATCATATTCTTCTCAAAACTCATATTTTATAATTGTTTAATTTAGCCTCGTCTTCTTGCAAATAACATGCAAAAATCATTCCTATAAATAGTTTGTTACAGGAAATCTGGTTGCTACATCACTTTACAGGTAGTTTTGGTAGTTGTAGAAAGTCTAAAAAACTACATAATTTCTCTAAAAAACATTCATAAGGAAAAGTAAGATATGATCTTATGTAATTATCCTCTGTAAATGTTTTTTGAAAGAAACCTTGATGCTGAGTCAAAAATCAAATGGAAATACTTGAAATTATCTTGTTCCAATTTACCTCTATGTTGTCATGGCAATGAGAAGAAAATGGGTATTGGGTGCTTGGATGCTTGGGTCAAAAAGTATGTTGAATACTGTTTGAAGGAGATGGAACTGAATGTGCATATGGAACTCAAGGATATGGAGCTGAATCTACATATGGAACTCAATGCTCTCTCTCCCCCACATTGAGGATGATGCATGTCCTCATGCATCCTTCTGAAATTTGATATTTGATTTTAGATTTGAAAACTTTATTTTGTTGATCACATTTATAAAATGTATCAAATAAAAAATATTGTTGGAACCAATTCCAAATAACAACCATGAATACTACTACAGAGAATACTGCTATAGGGAACCAAAAACTCTACTATAGGGAAAGATATTGCAACAAGAATGACATCCCCTTTTTATTTACAAATTGTGGAAAATTTTATAATTGTTGATACCACTAAACCATTATGTCTTCATCAAAACTTGAATCCATGATATAATTATTACTATGTGAATGGATGTGCTTACATCAAGCATGGAAATAAATCATTGGATGATTGGTCATTAATGTATGGCATTAACCAATGCGAGATCACTCACAATTGATGTCAATGAGAATCAAGGTACCTTAATGCATCATGCCACACACGAATGAATGTGTTTTCATCGAGTAACCTGTAAGATCTGATAGTTGGGAGGAATTAATGCATCTCCACTACTATCAATGAGGAAAAATGTCATTGAGGCATACAAGTTTCAAGGCATTATAAATATTTTTTTATCTTGATCCCATATAGAGTGTTGAAGTCGATGGGACAAGGCCTACTAGAAGGAAGACCTTAAGGGATCCCACATCATCCAGTACAAGCATACAACAAAAATGATTCGAAGAACCATAATATAATATTGAAGCAACATGCAAAACTTATTGAGAATTATGCCTG